>OY757552.1:15350989-15353489 GCA_963584105.1 Alviniconcha strummeri
ACTACACTGTATCATCTTTGGAGGCCGCAGCCACAAACTGCACTAGTACAATGTAAAACGTGTAACTCTAGAGGCTCCAGACAGAGACTGTACATTGTAACACATGTAGCTCTAGAGGCTGCAGCCAGAGACAGTACATTGTAACGCTTGCAGCTCTAGAGGCTGCAGCCAGAGACAGTACATTGTAACACATGTAGCTCTAGAGGCTGCAGCCAGAGACAGTACATTGTAACACATGTAGCTCTAGAGGCTGCAGCCAGAGACAGTACATTGTAACACATGTAGCTGTAGATACTGTGGCGGTGTCTGGGTGGGCCGGCGCCGTTCTCCTCAATGCCCCAACACCTCTGTAAGATGTTCTTTATTGGGGATCAGCCGGGCCCGGCGCTGTAGGCTGGTGTTGATTGGGTATCGGGTGCAGCCGGGACGAGGGGCAGACACGGGCCTCAGTCTCCACAAAGCCCGGGCAAGGCATTCGAGAGGGCCTTTCAGCCGGGGTGCCTCGTCCGCTAAAACCCCCGTACGCCGGCCCACCCCGGCGCTGCCTCTCAATGCAGTCAAATGGCAGAGGATTTCGCTTGCCTGCTTGAAACGAATATGTGTACATACTATAACCCACGCTCAATCACTCGATTTCATTCCTTCTCGCCTCCCTCTCCCCCCCCCCCCCCAACTCACCCACCCCGCACCCATCCCCCCACCTCCACCCCCACCCCCCATTTTTTTTGTTTTGTTGTTCTCTCGTTCTTTCTTTCTTCAGTAGTTCTTAAATGTCAACAGGGTGACCCATTTTATTCCTCAGGCACCATAGAATAGATCGTCCTGCTCGTAGTTACAAGCGATTTATGGAGGTTCCGTGTTGAGTGTCTGCCTGTGGAATATCACTAGGCTCCAAAACATGTGTCATTGTTCATCATTATAGTAAATTAGATATACTTGTGATTTGATGAGTTGTGTTTTAAGTTTGTACTCAATACATCTCAAAATGTTTCTGGAGGTACCTTTCTCAGTTGTAAGTAAGTGAAATGTAGATACTGAGATATGCTAATTATTGATTTTTTGTGGCTTGCTTGTGTTTGCATTTGTCTGTGTAGAGGATTGTGGTCCAACTTTTTACTTGTGTTTTGGTGACTCATTAATAATAAATGCATTTTCTAATGAGCTGAATCCCTCTATGATATATGTGTGAGGCTCAAAGCACTATACTTGAGACATTAAAAACAATATACAACCTAATTTAGTAATTCATTACATTTCTCTCTCTCTCTCGCTCGCTCGCTCGTTTCAGTCTTCCCTCCCCCCTCCCCCCCCCCCCCCCCCCCCCCGCTCTCCAAATGATCGCCAGCCAGTCAACCAGTAAAGGCAGCAGCAGCCGCAGCAAAACAAAACAAAAAATCAGGTACAGCTTCCAATGCCTGCGAGAGGGTTAGAGTAGCTCAGCATAGGCAGAATTCAAGAGAGGTTTTGAACTGTGAGAGCTAGAAATGCAGTGACGGATGTGAACAGGGAGGTTGTACCAGACATGGGGATCGAGCCTGAACCGAGAACGACTTGCGTTTCGACCTGATGTAGACTGACTGTGGAAGTGGCTATCGTCCTGATATGGACTGACTGTGGAAGTGGCTATCGTCCTGCTGTGGACTGACTGTGGAAGTGGCTATCGTCCTGATGTGGACTGACTGTGGAAGTGGCTATCGTCCTACTGTGGACTGACTGTGGAAGTGGCTATCGTCCTGCTGTGGACTGACTGTGGAAGTGGCTATCGTCCTGCTGTGGACTGACTGTGGAAGTGGCTATCGTCCTGCTGTGGACTGACTGTGGAAGTGGCTATCGTCCTGCTGTGGACTGACTGTGGAAGTGGCAATCGTCCTGCTGTGGACTGACTGTGGAAGTGGCTATCGTCCTGCTGTGGACTGACTGTGGAAGTGGCTATCGTCCTGCTGTGGACTGACTGTGGAAGTGGCTATCGTCCTGATATGGACTGACTGTGGAAGTGGCAATCGTCCTGCTGTGGACTGACTGTGGAAGTGGCTATCGTCCTGCTGTGGACTGACTGTGGAAGTGGCTATCGTCCTGATATGGACTGACTGTGGAAGTGGCAATCGTCCTGCTGTGGACTGACTGTGGAAGTGGCAATCGTCCTGACGTGGACTGATTGTGGAAGTGGCTATCGTCCTGATGTGGACTGACTGTGGAAGTGGCAATCGTCCTGCTGTGGACTGACTGTGGAAGTGGCAATCGTGCTGATGTGGACTGATTGTGGAAGTGGCAATCGTCCTGATGTGGACTGATTAAGTGGCAATCGTCCTGCTGTGGACTGACTGTGGAAGTGGCAATCGTCCTGAGGTAGCCTGTGCGGCTGATAGGAAGTCAACACCCAAGAACCAACCTGAGTTTTCAACTGCTGTAACATAATTTTGAATGCGTGATTCGTTCGAGATAACCTGTGTGGTCGACGATGCGTTAATCTCCGAGAATAAATTGACTAACATTTTCTTTT
>OY757552.1:15356965-15379465 GCA_963584105.1 Alviniconcha strummeri
CCTTTGTACAGTTGGTATCTCGTTTAGGCGTATGTGCGACCCGTTTGTGCTTTATATACGACTGTTTGATGTTATACTTTAAAGTCATGGAAGTTCGCCAGAGTATCCTTTGTTAATGACTCAAAGTGTTCAGGGTGTGCACTGCGCCCCCTCCTCTCTCTCTCTCTCTCTCTCACACACACACACACACACACACACACACACACACACACACACACACACACACACACACACACACACACACACACACACACACACACACACACACACACACACACACACGCGCGCCCTCGGTCTCTTTCACCATGTCTTTCTCCTCGATATTATTCGCGATTTTATTCAAAATAAACATTAGAGATAAACACCATTTCGGGAAATGATGTCGCCGTCTCGATCCCCTCTCACAACGTGCAACAAAAGCTTCTGTAAACAACCTGAACCACGAACAGGTCTCACACAATACGCGTCAATAGACCAGGGATTGTACACAGAGGAGACCGACCTCAGCTAGACCGTTATCCTCAAGTGCCTCCTCGGCTGGAACTGGGCGTAGACAGGAGAGTGGCTGTTGCTTGCTGTCCTGCTGGTTGTGTGGAGCGGTGGTAGTTAGCTCAGTGAAGGCAGGGGGGAGCAGCTGGGCCAACGCCATGACGGCAGGCAGGCAGGCAGCGAGGCCAGTGACCCGGGACCAGGCCTGACCCACTTGTGTGAAGAAACAGCTTCTGGCTGGCCTTTGGCAGCTGGAGACCCCGCCTCACTCTGCTGAGTGGAGACTTGTCTGTCTTCACTCCGCTGGGTGGAGACTTGTCTGTCTTCACTCCCCTGGGTGGAGACGTGTCTGTCTTCACTCCGTTGGGTGGAGACTTGTCTGTCTGTCTTCACTCCGCTGGTTGGAGACTTGTCTGTCTGTCTTCACTCTGCTGTGCGAAAATTTGTCTGTCTTCACTCCGCTAGGTGGAGGTTGTCTGTCTGACTTCACTCCACTGGATTGGGGGGGGGGGGGGGGTCTTTGTCTCTTCCATCCGCTAGGTGGAGACTTGTCTGCGAGTCCTTAGTATGGTAGATAGAGAGTGTATATATCCGTCTTCAGTACGGTGGGAGGGGAACTTTCAGTCTGCCTTAAATCGCACTGCACGAAGACACTAAAACGCGTTCTATAGCGTGAAGTCTTCGCGAAGTGTCTTCGGTCACTTTGCCAAAGCCTTTCTTTGTCGAAAGTGCATCGCAAGTTTTCTTTTGTGAAGGCGATTGGTAAAGTGGTCGAAACTACCTGCACAGAGCATACTGATTAGGTGACCAGTTTAAGACGTGACTGGCTTGTCGGCCGCTGTTTAGATGGGTCTCGACGTGCGGAAACTGGGAGATATAATTGGCATCACAGGATGTATTGTAGTTTTTATTTCCTTGTGGGAGCTTCTGCGGATGCTGTGGGATCCATCTGATACCAGTTACAGGAATAGAAGTAAAAGGAAGAATGCATTTCCGTGGCAAATTGCCGAAGATTTAGATGTGGATAGCCCGTTATTTTTGTATTCACAACTGAAGTAACAGAAGACGCCAAGTGGACCTTCGACAAGTCGGGGAATCCAGCAATGCACGTGCTTTCAATCGTGAACTTTGCTGGCCGCCATATGAGGTTGAATTGGTGCTAAATATCCAATAACTAAGTCCTTGTGAAGACGTCATGATTACCGCCAGTACCAGCCCACCGTCAAGTGATTCATGTGACGAGCACCGATGAAGTTTGTTTCTAATGATACTGTTGGCTTTATGTACGCAGACTGGTGTGACACAAGAGCGCGTGCGTGACTTCAGCTTAGTGTTATTTTAAGGTGTTTCTGTGCTCTTTTCTTTCATGTATGTGTGCATGAGTGCGTACGTGAAAGTGTGTGTGTGTGTGTGTGTGTGTGTGTGTGTGTGTGTGTGTGTGTGTGTGTGTGTGTGTGTGTGTGTGTGTGTGTGTGTGTGTTTGCGCACCCTCATTGCTTTTTTGGTGCCCCCTCTCAGCGCACTTGACATGAGGCAATGTTTCGTTTGATGTCGGTGTCAAAGATGTCTTCACAAAGAGACAGCAAAGTAAGCAGCAGTCTCCTCGTATCTAAACAAGCCGCCTGGGTCACTGTTGTTAGTCAAACACTCACGTAACACGGGCTTCTGGCTGCAGAGTGTGGGAAAGAGGGGAACATATGCTGGTAGACTTGTGAATGAAGTTGGCAATTAGAGTGGCAACGTGACCATTTGACAGGCTTTGTCCATGGACCAGTATATATATATATAGGTCCATGGCTGGTCTGTCCGCTTCCCGTCCCTAATAAGCCTTACGGTTTCTGTGGACGTTAAGCACCATGTTTACTTACTTCTGTCCGCTTCCAGTCCCTAATAAGCCTTATAGTTTCTGTGGATGTTAAACACCATGTTTATTTTCTTCTGTCCGCTTCCCATCCGTGATAAGCCTTATGGTTTATGTGGACGTTAAACACCATGTTTACTTACCTCTGTCCGCTTCCCGTCCCTGATAAGCCTTATAGTTTCTGTGGACGTTAAGCACCATGTTTACTTACTTCTGTCCGCTTGTCCTGACCACCAACACCTGTTCGCACGTCATTGTCATCAGGGCTGGGCGCATCAAGTTTAAAGTTGGCCTCGGAATCTGAGTGCACGCTTGGCGTGGCCGTTTTGAGGGGGTGGAGGTGAGATGAAATGATGTGTCCTTGTGTCGTTCTATATATTTATGTAAAGAGACATTGTATAACTCATGTGTATTGTTACCCCTCACCCTTGCATGCATGCAGAAGGATCTTAGAACTGTTAGGGATCTGAAAAAAAGTACCTGCATTACTTTTAATATTATTGTGCCGTATCAAGCAGACCTATGTCTTCGGCAAATGCATACTCATCGCATTCGTAGAAAATTTTCTATTTACAATTATGTCCTCGGCGTCTGCTCACTGTGACGATGATGCACTGCCTAGTGCGGGTCCAAACCAAACTTGATTCCAAAAGCGGCTGCAATCAGTGCGTGTCTTTGACGTTTGCACGCTGGCCAGTACGCCATAGTAATTTTGCCGCCACAAGTTTGCCTTTGACATTAGCATTCTGTGAAGTACGCCATAGTCATTTTGCCGCCACAAGTTTGTCTTTGACTTTTGTACGCTGGCCAGTACGTCATAGTCATTTTGCCGCCACAAGTTTGCCTTTGGCATCTGCGCGCTCGCCATTTTTTATTTTGCCCTCTCAAGTTTGCCTTCAGTCTTCATCCATCCACGCAAAGAGGAAGACTCATAAGCAGAAGAAGAATGCAGTCAATGTATTCTGCAGAAACGTTATTAAATAAGCACGGATGTGGGCAGGCTTGCTTTGATACTCCACATCAGTGACGGGGAGACGACCCCGACCGCCATTGTCCCGCCTCAGACTCCATTGACCAACTACGAGTGTATCATTATTTAAACAGCGCCTCGCTCTCACCTCTTCCTGCCCTCTGCCACCTCGCCCCTGTCACCCTGTCACCCTGTCCCACGCCTTGCCTTCAGACCCTGCCCCCGTGTCCCCGGCGCTGCTCCCACCCCACACCCCTCGTCCCGTCCGGCAGCGCGGGAGCGACACCGTTATTAGCGCCGCAGCGTCCCGTTCGGCCGCCTCGATAGACACACAGCTAAACATACGGCAGGTGAACTGAACATCAAAGGTGCGAGAGTGGGAAGCAAACGCTGCTCTTTGGGCACAGTGTGGAGAAGGTGGCCAGGGGAGGGGAAGAAGTGACAGTTATTGACCCAACACACTTTCTCGCTCTGTCTGACCAAAAAAAAAAAAAAAAAAGAGAGAGAGAAAAAAGTAGGTGTCAGTCGTGATACTGTTCGACTGGTAGGCCTATAGTCTTCATTGACCCAACACACTTTCTCTCACGAGTGGTAGGCGTCTTCAATGACCCAACACACTTTCTAAGTTCTGTCCTTCAAATTTGGCAGAAAACTAGGTTTCGGTCGTGATACTGATCGAGTGATGTTCTCTTTGTTGAGTCATTGTACTCCCCCCCCCCCCCCCCCCCCGCCCCATTCTCTCTCTAGCAGTGTAGCAACATAATATTAGATTTCGTATTTGCATTGTTCAGGTGTTATTCCACTTTTTGTCCTCTAAGCAGTACATACTATCCCATGAAGCTGTACTTTCATATTCAGCATTTAGTTCATTTTAACGTCCCGTCCACCGCATAGGGTCACCTCAGCATGAGAGGCTGAGGAGGCCTTCTGTGCTGGTCAGTCTTCAGAATACTAAGCCTTTTTATTGCATACATACATTACATAATCTTACATATTCTTAGTACTTTCCGTTGCCTCTGCCTCCCGTCTTAGTTCGGATGGCAGAGAGAATGTAGACATAGGTGGCAAGTGCGTACAGTTCAAATCTTCAGTTCGGATCCTAGCAGCATGGGTCATCTCGATCAGACACTCTCGAAAGCCCGTTCTTAATTGGGCGAATGTTTGTTCACGAACCTAGTTGGAAGTATTCGGCGAACCTAGTTGGTTCTTAACTGGGCCAACTCTTCTTCGTGAACCTAGTTGGGAGTATTCGTCGAACTGCGACGAAGCTATATTCGGGGTCAAAAAAGCTTCGCTCGGCATGTTCTGGGAACATTCGTCCTATTCGACGAACATTGTCTCTGATTGGCTGAGAGCAGAGCTCTCCTGTGGATGAATAAAAATGGATGACAGTGTCGCTAGGTTCTTCACTCGCTTCGGAGGGAATTGTTTTATTTGTTGACTTGTGGGAGGTGCGGCCTTGTCTCGGGGACCCAGAATGAGATAGTAGTTAGTTGAATTACCCTGTGGGGGATGATTAAAGCATATTGACTTGACTTTAGCGTACATTTTCGATAATGCTGTCCGCTGCGCGTCTGCCTCAAGTTCGGGCCGAAGCTTGCATCTCATTACAAGCCGGTTGAGAACGAAGTAAAGTTCGTGGAACTGTCCGAACCACGTTCGGCGAACTAAAAGTTCAATTAAGAAACGAATCATAGATCGTCGAACTGTCTGAAGCATGTTCGGCGAACAAACATTCGCCCAGTTAAGAACGGGCTTTAAAAGCAACAACACACGAAGCATTGTAAATGACTTGATTTTACTGTGTTGCCACCTCGCAGTAAACGGCAATATCACAAACAGGAAACCTTTCTCTCTCCCTTTCTCTCTCTGTCTCTGTCTCTCTCTGTCTCCACTTCTCTCTCATTGTCTTCAATCAGACGTGTAGGTAAATGCAAATAATTAGAACAAATAATTTGTGCAGTGACATACTCGAGAAAACTCATCAATAACTGTAAGTTCAGTGATGCTTAACGTCCACAGAAACCATAAGGACTGTTAGGGACGGGGAGCCCAGGATGGCAGCCTCGACTTTCACACAGCTCCTGAGCTCTGTAGTAAGATGATAATGATGTAGAGCTTCATGTCCTATGTCGGTTGACATATTAGGGACAAACTGTGACCAATGCCGAAGCATGGTTCAATGTTGCCTTACATTCACAGAAACCGTAATAAGGCTCAGTAGGTACGAAAAGCCCAGGACGGCCACCTCGACTTTCACACAGCTCCTGAACTCTGATCTCTGTAGTGACTGCACACCCGGGGTTTTAAGTTACAGCCTACGCTGTGTAAACTGTAAGGGCGGGTCGTATGCATGCAGTTGTTGGCAGTCATTGTGTGAACACGGAGACAGACAAGTGAGCATGAGTCATGTTTTCCTCAAAACCTTTCTTTCTCCCTGGAACTGTTTCCTAGACTCATCATCTGCCAGCTCAAGGACAAACTGCTGTGAAAGAAACCAAAACGACCTCTGCATCGCCGTCGTCGCGACTGGCCCTGTTGGCTTAACTGAGCCAAACTGAAGGAGTGTGAAACTCATTCCTTTGCAGGAAACCGATTCCGATAAGTCTAGCGCAATGTAGAAGTCGAAAGGTTGCCAAGCAATCAACGCCCGCGAACGATTGAGAGGTCCTAATTGTCCGCAAGATTAACATGCAGCGAAGCGTGAAGGTGCTGACACTTCCTGTCACCGTGCCCGCCTGGTACATCACTGGAGGGTTGCTGGAGAGATGGGCAACTGCAGTGTGTGGTCAGCATGCCGGCCTGTCGAGGGGAACAATGGCGACACATCGTCCCGCCTATCACCGGACTGTCCACTATCTCGAGTGATCGCCGCTGTTTATTGACTCCCTTGTCACTTGCTCCAAGTGCCTGCACTTGCGCCAAGTCCCCCGGCCACACTTCCCGTGTTTCGGAGAGATACTGTCGTGCTCCAGTCCTCCAAGACGCCAGAGCCGTCAAACACGCGTGCCTCGCTTAGCTGGCGTCGCGCTGATGAGTGTTTAGACTTCGGGTTTGGCGGTGACGTTTATCTTCAGCATTCTACCCCCGCCTCACCCAGTGGATAAGTTGGCTTGCCTCGTTGATGATTTTGCCTTATTGATTTATCCAAACTCCAGTGGTCCAGTCCTTCAAGGTAGGGCTTGTTTGTCAGTATGTGTCAGTCACGATGATCACCTGGTCCTGGGCAATTGCTCACACAGCACTTCGGGGCCCAGCAGGGTGTCTGGTGCTGCCTACGACCGTGTGTGTCCATTGCCTGTTCAAGCTGACACTCCGATTAGCGGCCGTGTATCCTTCCATACCAGCTTTTCCCTTCGTGTTTATAAGGCTTGGTCGCTTTTCTTCCTATTCATAGTTCAGGAGCAGTGTGAGAGTCGAGGTGGACGTCCTGGGCTGCCCGTCGTAACGAGCCTTCTGGTTTCCGTGGACGTAAAGATTTATTGAACCGTGCTTCGGCATTGGTCACAACTTGTCCCTAATATGTCATCAGAAATCTGAGGACACTAAGCAACACTTCATCTATCCATCATCCATCTTCCTATTCACAGAGCTCAGGAGCTGTGTGAAAGTCGAGGTGGACGTCCTGATAAAACTACGATTTCTGTGGACGTAAAGCAACACTTCAGCCAACGAATCTTCTTCATTTTTTTCTTCTTCTTGAAAATGAACACTTTTTTTCTTCTTCTTTTTCAGCTGTGATTATTGTTAATGTGTGTTTGAAAACGCATAATGGGAACTCGCACGCGCGCGCGCGCTCACACACACGCGCGCTTTAGCTCGCCCACACATATCCACACACACTCTCCCGCACGCATACATACACAAGCGCGCGCGTGCGCAAGATCGCACTCTGGCTCCGCTATCCACGCTAGACTCTCTCCTCTGTCTCTCTCAAAACACTCACTCACACTCACACACACACACACACACACACACACACACACACACACACACACACACACACACACACACACACACACACACACACACAAACTCTCTCTCTCTCTCTCTCACACACACACACACACACACGTACTGACACATGTATACATGCGCGCACACACATACACACGCGCACGCAACACACCCACCCCGTTACGGTTAGTTGCTCTGAAAGAGCGAGCTGATCTCACCGTTCAGAGAAAACGATTGGAAATAATGACAGTTCATGCAGGCCAATTCCTTGGTTAAAATCTTTAAACGTTGTGATATTATACTACTCTTGATTAGATTATCAAGATAACATATGGCAATAAAATACGCCCAAACAGCAAGAAATGTTTAAAAATCAAAACCAAGACAACGAGAGAAAACCAACAACAAAACACTGTAACACTAACAGTGGGTTCGTTTTCGGAGATCTCAACGCGATGCTAGGTGATGATGGCAAATAAAACCATTTAGTGAAGAAAGCAAAGAAAGGACCACTCTAGTTATACTAAAGGGAGCGAAAGGAATCAAATATCCTGACGACAGGAAAGCAACGAGACACTCGCGAACGCTGCCTGTTGTTGGATCAAGTCTGTGATGTCATGAACACGGCTGGCATGTGTGGCACAAGTGTACGTTACGTCACTCGCGAAACCTTTTGTTGTGATTTTTGTTTAGTTTTTGTTGTTTTTGTTCTTTAATGGTAAAGAGCGAACCAGCATGGATTTAAACCAACATGGCTGCGCCCTGAAGAGTTCAAACTGGAAGCAAAAGAAGTACTTCTGTTGCACAAGTATTGACAAGACAATCTTACGAAGCCTGTAGAATGAAATATTTGCACACTTTCTACTTTTCCTAGCCAACTGGCGTCTTCGCCCGGTGTCACCTTGAACGTAACTTGGTGTTTTACGCCCAGTCAACCAGTACGGTTATATCAGGGCGATACCTTGAACATAGAAGGTGGGGGCGGGGATAGCTCAGTGGTTAGAGCGCCGGACTCCGGCGGGGATAGCTCAGTGGTTAGAGCGCCGGTTCGAATCCCTGCTGGAACGGCGGGAGAATTTTCTTCTCCAGGGTCGACTTTCTGTGCTGACTCTTATTTCGGTATCCGTTCCACCCCCGTGTTACCACAGCAGCACGTAAAAAATCTCGGTCATTCTGCCAAAAGTACAGGTGGCAGGTTACAGCTAAACACGCATACACCTTACGTATGTGGCTTTTATTGAACCGTGCTTCGGCATTGGTCACAACTTGTCCCTAATATGTCAAATGACATCTTAGGACATTAAGCATCAACTCATCATCACATAGAAGGTTCCAGGTGAGATCAAAAGATCAATAGATCTTAGAGGAGGGAGGTGGAGCTGGAGTTAGCCCAGAAGAGATCATGAGTAGGGAGGTGGAACTGGGCTGAGAAAGTTGGACTTCTTTCTCTTCGAGTTGTCCAAGTTGTTCATCAACAGCGGTGCAACGGATTTTGTGACTCTGCCCAAGCACAGCAGTTGAAACAGCAGTTGCGCAGTGCACGAGTCGCTGGGCAATGGCGAGGGGACACCGCCTTAAAGGACAAGTCCAAGGTTAGGGGTGATTTTTGACACGATTTCCGTTAAGGCTCGCTGAGAACGATGATGCAGGTGAAACTGTGATCTGAGGGTTATAAATGCACGAGAAAAAAAAATGCATTTTTTGTCGTACCGAAAGCGTCGCCATGACGCCCAAATCACGTGACCATATGCCTACTACGTCACTCTGGGGAGTCGCTGCAAAATGGCCAACTCGAGCTCCGAAGACGACACTATACTTTGCCCGAGAGACCCACAAGGATACAGCCGTATCAGTTTAAGCCTGTCAGGCAGGATTTTGAAAGAGTACCGGAACATCATGTCAGCTTCGACATGCGGTATTCCATGCGGTTTGCGAAATCGCACTCATTGAAGTGCTCGCTACACAAATGGGCGTGATGCGGCGCAGCAAGAAAGTCAGCTCGTTTGAATTGTATAAACTTAATCCACTTTAGCCTCACTGCGGGTCGATTGCGCTGGAGCTCGTGCATTGTTATACCTCGGGTCGTCTGCGAATTGTTACAATTCGCGGCAACACAGTAGGTCGGCATAGTTAACTTTTTTGTCGACCACACGCATACACAATTTACTGAAGAATCCAACATGGCAACCGCACTGACTCCCCTGACTGACGTCACTTCCGGGGAAGCTTACAGAAAATAAAATCGATTAAAAATCCAATTAAACAACTTTTTTCTTCTTCTTTTTTTTTCATTAAATCTGAAACTATTGACTCATTTGTCAGTCATTTCGATGGTCATTTTGCATACTTAAAAACCTTGGACTTTTACTTTAATACTTCCATTGTTCTGGCGGCGGTCCAGTCTCTTTCGGGCGGTATCCGAGGTCGAGCCTTCACTCTTTCGTCCTCTCCCCCCCCCACTCCCCCCGTCCCCGTCCCTAATAAGCCACCTCGCTTCTGTGGACGTAAAGCAAAATGGTCCACATAGTTGGGGCGCCCCTCTGCAGCTGCATATCTCCACCTCCCCCCCCTCCCCGTCCCTAGTAAGACCTTATGGTTTCTGTGGACGTTAAGCACCATGTTTACTTACTTACGTAACTTGTATTCGAAGTGTTTCATTAGTTTTCACAGCTGAATGTTCCGCACGGATTGAAGGTGGGGCGAGCGCGCTGCTGGTCCTCTAGCAGACAATTAAAATTAAGCGCCTCGGGAGAAGGCGTCGAAAGGAGCGGCCTGGCGATGGCCGAAGGATGACGTGGTCGTGCATGGCCCCGTCTTCGTCACACCGCCGTCGGCGATGTCTGCCATTGTCTGCCGTCTCGTTCCCTTCACGTTTCACTGCCGCAGGTCTCCGGGTTGTTTGGTTGCTTAGACATGTTTAACGCCGAGTTGTCTGCTAAGAGGTAGATGATGTAGGGAGTTCGAGTTCAGTGTTGCTTTACGTCCACAGAGACAGTACGGACTATTAGGGACCAATCGGCGGCCCAGGACGGCCACCTCGACTTTTACACAGCTCCTGAACCCTGAAACTCTCCGGGTGGGCGCGTCGTGACTTCTAATAGCCACCCAAGTGGGCCACGCTAATGGGTGGACGTCGCATTCTGCCGTGTTACTGGTGCATAGCACATTGGTCCTAACACATCGACTGTGACACGTGTCGGCGCCTGGTACATCGTGGTGCTAGCCGTAATGACACATCCAATGCCATACATTGTCACGACTTAGTATATCTGACATATTCCGGCGTGTTATCTGTGATGTCACATCAAGTATCATAAGTTGTCACGGCTTGGTATATTTCATATATTCCAGCGTCATACGTCGTCACGATCCATGGTATTTTATATTCCGGCGTGTTAACACTTATCTCTGATGTCACGTCAACTGTTACAGTTCTATGCTCGGCACCTAATACATATTGTGTTGGCTAAAATAATTATTTCTATGTCTTTTTCACAGTATTCCCCTGTAGGACGCGTTTGCGCGGGCGTGCGCGCGCGTGTGTGTGTGTGTGTTATTGTAAAGCGCCCTAAGCTCCCACCTTGTGCGGTAGATGGGCGCTCTAGAAATCCTCTTTATCATTATTACATCCACTGTTACACTTTATCCAGAAAGGCGATCTAAGGACATCAAGATTTCGGTGGTAAGACGGCAGTTGCGATGCACAGTTGCAAAACAGCCGTACTGGTTGCTACAATTATTCGTTACTTAGACTTGTTTAACGCCGTTTTATACCCCATGGAATACCGCATGTCGAAGCTGACATGATGTTCCGGTACTCTTTCAAAATCCTGCCTGACAGGCTTAAACTGATACGGCTGTATCCTTGTGGGTCTCTCGGGCAAAGTATAGTGTCGTCTTCGGAGGGGGCAGTTTGTTGTTCATGCATATGGATCCTGGACACTGATAAATAGAAAGTAACCTATATGAACTCGCCATGTTTAGTAGTGGCAGTGTCAGACTGCCAACGACCATGCGCTTCTCTTTTTTGCCTAAGCGGGGACAGAATCTCCTAAGAAATAAAGGCAAAAGTAATTGAACCTAGTGCATCGAGCAGAGAAAACGTAAAAATAAAACATATATAAAAAGTAGAAAAAAGTAAGCGTCGCGAGGCACCTTAAAATAAAATCAAAGTTTATTTACTCAGGTAAGATTGCAAGGCTGGCAACTTTCGCCAGTCATTGCACCATTCCGCGTTGCAGGCACTGCACGCGAAGCCTTGACTAAAAATACCTGCGTGTAGGCTTGTTTACGCTTCAGTATGGCTAGCAAAAGGCGCCATTATTCTTGTTTGCTTTTGTGTACTGTAAGAACTATCACTCGCATAAAATCGCAACAAATCAAAGATTCCTTTTTTTCTTGATGTGTGTGAACATAAAAGTTGTTTAAAAGCACAGGATGCGTTATTTTTCTCTTCCATAATCACACAGCCTCCAACTTGACGGGAATAGCTTTGATTTTCGTATCCGGCCCTCGTTCTTGGAGTCATCATTCCGTTTTTAGTTGTTGCTCTTTCTTTCCTTTGGTCTTTGTTCAAGTTAGACATTGTTTTAGAGCCAATCTTCTTTCTGCCTAGCTAGTAGCTCTACCGCCTCAAAATAGTTATTAAGATCACCTGCGCTAGTGTAGTTTCTCTTCATTGTTGTTGTCTTGCTTTCGAAAGAAGATGCATGATGCAACTGACAGTAATAGTTGATTTTGGGGTTCACTGGTCAGTGTCTTGTCTGCAAACAATTCTGAATGCTTAGCTTGGCAATGCAAACATCCAACCTGCTGGAAAGTTCAGTATTACCGCTAGAGATCTGAGAAATGGTGGGTTATGAAAACGAGCGAACAAAAAAGAATAAGAAAATTTACCATGAGACAAGTTTCCGTCGTGTTTTCAAACTGTGGGGTCTAAAGCAAGAGACAGTGCGAAAACCATGAGTCTTGCGTTTGTATTGTTGGATTTTCAGCATGCGTGTGTCAGAAAAAGAGCGTAGTGTACGAGACGGAGTGTAGACATGTAGCAGTTCAGAGAGGTAAGCAGGACCAGAACTGTTTATAGCATTGAAACACGTACAAGCCCCTTAATATGTTTTCGAATGGGAAGCCAAAGCAGTTTGTCTGTTTTTCAGGAGAGGTACACGTGTAGAGTGGTGGTGACAGGAATGAAGTATACAAATAGCAGCAAAGCTACTGCTTGTTAATATCAACACTGAAACAACAAAAGAGTACGCTTCAGGTGCGAAGGTCGCAGACCTAGCAGCAAATTTAGACTACATACCACCTTCACTTTGAGTTTTTGAGTTTTGTTGTTGTTGCTGTTGCAGGGAAGAAAGAACTTGAAGTCAAAATAGCTATTCTGTATAATTTAAGGCTCTATTGCAAGCAGCAAGCAGCAAAGCCAAAGGTCCTCATCTCACCCCTTCAGACAGAACTTGGTGTTGCACTGCACCACCTGACTGGTTCCAGGTAGCGCGTTGAACTCTTGCATAGACCGGAGTTTTCTTCATCTTACAGTGGGGTCAAACCTTTCTTTAACTATTTGCTGCACTCGGTCAAAGAACAGAGCTGGCCGGCAGCTGACCAAGCGGCTGGACTCAGTTCATCGGCAACAACAGGGATCACCAGGTCAGAACAATAGATGGTGCTGGAACATTCCATGGGATGGGCATTCAGAACACTGGATGGGGCTGGAACATTCCATGGGATGGGCATTCAGAACACTGGATGGGGCTGTAACATTCCATGGGATGGGCATTCAGAACACTGGATGGGGCTGGAACATTCCATGGGATGGGCATTCAGAACACTGGATGGGGCTGGAACATTCCATGGGATGGGCATTCAGAACACTGGATGGGGCTGTAACATTCCATGGGATGGGCATTCAGAACACTGGATGGGGCTGGAACATTCCATGGGATGGGCATTCAGAACACTGGATGGGGCTGGAACATTCCATGGGATGGGCATTCAGAACACTGGATGGGGCTGGAACATTCCATGGGATGGGCATTCAGAACACTGGATGGGGCTGTAACATTCCATAGGATGGGAATTATGGGTGCGGCCACTCCTGGCACAAAACAGCGAAAAGCCATACGCCGAGAAGTCACTGCAACACTAGAGACAGTGCCATGCACCATGGGCAAAGTCTTTTTGTTTTGATGCCTCCGTCGTCGATCTGTCATTGGCTTACGAGGCGGTGCTGCAGAACTTCACTGCTGAGGATAAAAGCAAAATACTCTACATTCCTTGGAAGGTATCCTCCCCCTTATCCAGGCTGGTCTCGGATGATGCAGAATGTGTGCGACAGGATATATCCTGGTCAGAGTACTTTCCTTTCCTACCCACGATAGATATGGACCCAACCAAAATGAGCTGCATATTTCTAAACTCATCTCTGGCTCATGTCGGCTATGGAGCCACACCAGTTCTCATCTTTGACCAGCCCTGTGGTGGGAAGCCACGGAGTTCACTGACAATGAGCCACCTGACTGTGTCCCACGGTCCATCGTCCTACAGGTTGGGGGATTTCACACAGAAATGAGCTTTCTTGTCTGCACGGGACGACTGGCGGCAGGATCGGGCCTTCAACAATTGCTGGAAGTGGTATTGCTCAGAATTCTGTCAAGCACATGCTAACTGGCAAGGCCATCGCTAGAGCAGTTCGAGGTCATTTTCTTGCAGATGCTGTCCTTAATGCTGAACTCTATGGAGCGCGAGTAGCCACTAAGTGTAAAACGTATCGCTCCGTACAGACTGATTATGCGAGTGTATGATGCAAAAACAGTGGAATGCTTATAATCTCCAGGATTCTCCGGCTTGTACTGCGTCAAATCATGATTTAGTTATTAGTTTTACAAGCTTTCCAATGAGGTGCTACACGACCATCTTTGGAACACTTTGGCCAAAACAAAACAACCCGGTAATTTGATTACGTCATAACGGGGGAAACAAACACCTTGCGACACCTCTATCGGTGTACTTTTTGGATATGTTGGTAATGGACCTTTTCCCAATATATCTGACACAAAATTATTACTTTTGCTTTTATTTCTCTACTCTGGCTTTTTATTTCGTTCCCAGCTTAGACAATTTCTCTTGTTATTTGGTCTACCTTTCTCTCTTCCCGGTTGTGCGTGGGGGGGGGGGGGGGGGGCGTCTAGGTTCTCAGTTTCACGTTGTTGACACTCATCGCCACCGATCCTTCCCACGATCAGAAGTGTACAGTGGCCGCGAACTTCCCTGCCCGTTTCGTTACGCGGAGAAAGCAAACAAACAGCCAGCGCTGGGGACGCGGAAGCGTGAAGAAGTGCTTCCCGCCTCCACCGCCAGCCACTTAGGCCCACTTCCCGGGCTGGAACCAGCCTGGGACTTCAAGACTGGCACACGCAATCACCTCCCTTCTTGGCCAACAGCCGCACACGGCTAGAGCTTCCGTCCCACTCCAGTCGCCCGGCGGAGTGCGGAGCTTTGGTGGAGGAGGGCGTGCGTGGCGAACTTCTTCAGCAGGAAAGTCCGGCCCCAGGGCATGGCGGGATCAGAGACAACTCAGCGTGTTGCTGCATGTAGAGTCCCACGGTCTGACCGCAGCCCGGTAGCGGCAGGGAGCCGGAAAGTCAAAGGACTTACACCTTGTAAAGTAGCTCTAAGTGGCTCTGCGTTGGGAGGTTACAGCCTCTACGCGCGATCAAAGCCGGGTAGGCCAGTAAGTCCGTGCTGCGAGGTGTTTGTTGTGATGGAGTTGTCCGGCCCGGTGAACATCGTCGATGAGGTGTGACGGCTGTTGTTCCGTCTCCCGCGTGAAACGTCACCTCTCCCTCTCGCTGCGCGTCCGACCGAGCGTGTGTTGACGTTGTGCTTTGAACAGCACGAGTAGGTTTCGCTCATCCATTGACGTCAGCATCTCGTACCATCGCAAGTGGAGCCTACAGGCGTTGCTCACTGAGCGGTCTGTCGCGGAGAAAATGACTGGGATCCTTGTCAACTGGGTTTCTTGAGAGATGTTGGAAATACAAGAGAGAGAGAGAGAGAGAGAGAGAGAGAGAGAGAGAGAGAGAGAGAGAGAGAGCTCAAACTCAAACTCGAAAACTTTATACGGATTGTAGTTAAGGTTCAGTCAGACCTGTCTTAACAACTAGACTTGCTAATGTATAATGATGAGTAAAAAAAATTACAAGGCATTACAAGGCGTTATTTATATAAAACTTGATTGGATTATTGAAAAAAATATACTTGGAGCATAAAAAACAATTTAAACAAAAACGCGTCTTCACTGAGTCAGACGCAGAGAGAGAGAGAGAGAGAGAGAGAGAGAGAGAGAGAGAGAGAGAAGACAGAGAGAGAGAGAGAGAGAGAGAGAGAGAGAGAGAGAGAGAGAGAGAGAGAGAGAGAGAGAGAGAGAGAGAGAAAGACAGACAGACAGACAGACAGTCTTAGTGATTAAGTGAATTAAAGGGTTACATTATGTAGGTGTCATTAAATCACAAAACAATAGACCCCTTTCACTTATATTTTCGCGCATGCGCAATGGACCGGCATGTAAAATCTGCTGGAAGTAGGGGGGAACGCGTCAGCTGGGTTGCTGGCCGAGCGCATAGCTGTATTTCCCTTGTACTAGTAGTAGTGAAAACCTCGCATTTCACGGCGACAAGATGGGCGAAAAAGATCACTGCCGTATAATCCACTGGTCGAATAAAAGCAGGAATCCCGCGGAACGTCTGTCATTTAGTTTCAGTAAAAAGGCAAAGTATCGTATTCCGCGGCGCTGACTCGAGAATGATCCAAGGCCCAGCCTGTTGAGAATGAAGTTTGTTTGTTTTTACGTTGTTCTTCTTCTTTTTTTCTTCTTCTTTTCTTCTTCTCCGTCTTATTCAAGAGTACCGGCTGTACGACAGCGAGATAAACGATTTAAAGTGCTTGATTTTCCCTGTGTCCGTCTGTCTGTCTCACAAGCATGCATGCAGGCACACACACACACACACACACACACACACACACACACACACACACACACACACACACACACACACACACACACACACACACACACACGTATCTCCTATGCTAAAACAGTAAAATGCCCAAGTTAGTTTCGACACGGATTAAAAATACAACTTAAAAGACCCACACCCACCCACAAACCTCTCTTCTCTCACGTACGCCCCCTCTATCCCCCCTCCCCCCCCCCCCCCCCCCCCAGCCACACAAACACCTGACTGCCTATATCTCTGTCAATGTGTTTCTCTAGGTCCTAATATCTGTTTACAGGTTCCGCCGCTGCCTCAAGAAGTCGACGTCCCCAGCAGCTCATATGGTGGGCAAGATCTACTTCAACGTCATCGGGCCTCAGTGCTTCAAGTTCACCAAGACGAAGACGTGCAAGCGACGCAACTGGTGGGGCAAGTGCAAGCGATACGGCTTCACCAAGGTGGCCTACCCCAAGAGGCAGCGGTCCTTCTGAACGGAGTCTTCGCGTGCAAGGAAACTCCGCGTGGTTCGCCTTTTCAGTGGAGGCCGTTCCCTAGGGACTTCGCGCTCAAGAAAACTACAGTTCGCATGTTGGGAAAATATGGTTCTGAAGGAGTTTTCAAACGCAAGGAAGCCGCGTGTGGGTCACCTTTTGGGCAGAAGCTGTCCTGAAAGGAACAACACAGCGGGAAAATCTGCTGGTTGACCACATAGACACCCCCATGAACATCCTGATACCTCAAGTTAATGAGCCGCGAAAGTGCCCGTGAACACTGAATGCTGCTGTCTAGATAGTGATAGATAAGCCAGCACAACCCCTGTCATTTATGTCGGTTACTGTTCGATTCCAAGAGCTGACGTTTAAGGCTGACCGATTTTACCAAACAGTAAAAAGGAAGAGGTGGGAGTTGTGACAATTCCCACTGTCACAGCCAGCCAGCCGACGACAGGGCATCAGTGTATAGGACCTGCTTCCAAAACGAACTATCAAAACTTTAAGGGTTGTTTTTCCCGTGCGTTGAAGTGACCGGGAAAACCACAAGGAAGCATAATAATCTGATTGGACATGTTCATGCCGCCCATAGTCGAAGAGCACACAGATACGTGTCCACCGATTGAAAGGTCGCCATGGAGACGTCGGCGTGGAACGCGAGCAGCACGGCAGCGAAGACTGCTGACACCAAACTCCAAGCACTGGTTTACGACATCCTTCCTTCAACCACTGCCGTATTTAGTTACGTCATAGGTTCCTGAGTGAACTGTCATCTAACGAGCAGTTTTTCGTTGGTGTTTAAACAGTAGTAAGTTTCTTACAAACAACTCAAATAAAACAAGGCGTGTCATTTATAACCGCCAACAAAGTTTACACAAGCACAAATAAAACCACAATCGTTTGAATCGAGACGGAACTTTTTTCTTTCTTTTCTTTTACCCGGGGTGGATGCGTCTCATGTTTACGTGCGTGCTTGGGCGCCAGGCTGCTTCCACAGTCATTAGTGCCCAAACCTTTCGGAGGGCGCTGACCGCGTCGCTGGACAGCTACGCGGAGATAAAGAGTGCCCCTTCAGTGGCGTAACCAAATCTGGCAGAGTTTGGAGGAAGGTGCCGGAAAGCGATGCTCGGAGTGTGTGCTGACACCGCACTTGCTGCAGTGTAGGCCACTGCCCCGGACGGAGCAGTAGGGTAACAGCGATGGCGAAGGGGAAGGTGCAGAGGCTAAGAGACGGAACCGAGAGAAGCACGCAGTGACTGAGGAGTGAGGGCCTCGCCTGCGCCAAGCAGCTACTTCTAGCTTATCACAGAGGGTAGGGCACAAGACGCTGCGTTGTGGATCGTGGATCGAGGGTCCTGGTGCGATTCTGATCTAATTGGTCTTGTTGGAAAGAAGAGGGGCGCGGTGGGGGGAGGGGGGTGGGGGCTGCTACTGTGTAGACGGGGAACTGGCGGGGGTGGTCAAAGGTCATGTACTTTGGAACGCTGAAAACAAGACGGAGTCGAGAACGCCTGATGGTTGAGACGGTTCCATTTCAACCAGACGTTACCGGTACGGTGAACTCTCCGGCACGCCCTCTTGCTGGGCTGGCTTGGCCACAGGAACGAACACAATCCGTGACGCGCAAAGCTCCGACCCTGACGGCCAGGGCTGTGGTGGAAGGAGGCAGTTTAGAGGAATTTGCGGGCCAGTGACTCGCTAACGCGGCGCGTTCACTGTCCCTAACTAATGCCGTCAAGCGTGGCTTTCTTCCCTCGTCTCTGCCACGGTTGTTTAACTAGACTGACAGCTAAGTTGTTTAGGTCAGAACTAGATTGACAGGTAAGTTGTGTAAGCCAGAACTAGACTGACAGGTAAGTTGTTTAAGCAAACTAGACTGACAGGTAAGTTGTTTAAGCAAAACTAGACTGACATGTAAGTTGTTTAAGCCAGAACTAGACTGACAGGTAACTGGTTTAAGCCGGACCTAGACTGATAGGTAACTGGTTTAGGCCATAACATGGCTGACGGTTGAATTGTTTAACCACAACTAGACTGACAGGTAAGTTTAGCCGTAGATGGAAGATTGACAACTAAGTTGTTTGAGCTCTAACTACACTGACAGTTAAGCTGTTTGAAAAATAGCTGGAAGACCTACAGGTAAGAATCACTTTTCCGTCGTCTCACGACAGGGATGGGAGTTGGCTTGGCTGTGGAGTAACTAGCTTTGAGAGAGACGTTGGACCGAAACGACAGGCCGGCAGTCGCTGCTTGGAGCGTGTGGCTCCTTCCTTCCTTGCCTTCTCGTGCTCTCGTCGGCAGATGTACGAGCTTTGCGCCGCACGGATTGCTTCGATCCTTCTATGAGCAGACCGAGCTGCAAACCGCACAGTGTAGCCAGTGCGCGCATCTATTCCTCTGCATGTTGCGTGTCGTCGTCATCAACTATGTTTATTAGCTGTGGCCGCGAACCCGACTGACTGTGTCGGCGGTGGCCTATTTCACGGAAGAGAGCTGGAAGCATGCAGTGAATTTGCATGTAGAAGATAAGACATGAATGTTCGTGGGCCTCCCACTCCTCTCATGCCCAGTATGTCATCTACCTCGATGAAGATAGCACCAGACAAACATATCGCTGTTTGGGCGCGCGGCACAGATGAGTCTGTGTAATGATGTATGTCATTTGACTGTTTTCCTCTTCCTTGTCGGCACGTGCCGGAGCGAGTGCTGCCCTCGCTGGCGGAGAGCGCCAGTTCCACGCAAACCGAGACAGGGCCGCTACTCATGACTACGGAACAACGGCAGCACTTCCTGAGTACGTCGGCGGGAAAGGTAAAGAAAAGAAAATCAACGGCAGATTGACATGAACGGCCACCTAACCAATGCCCGTGATCGTCTGCTGAAAGTGGGTCACGTTTGTGTAACCTGAGAGAGACGGAAACCAAACCGAGAAGGGGCTGACCTCCACGTTGTTCAGGTTTGGACAGCAGAGCGAGAGCCACACGCACGACGTGTTGACTTTACTGCAGCGTGTACAAGTCGTTTCTGGTTCTGGTTTGGTTCTCATGGCGTGGCTTATGCTCAACATGCTTCGCACGCAATCCTTGAATAAAAGAGATGGGGAGGGAGGGGGTTGGGGGTGGTGGCAGATTGTAATAAGAACAACACATAGCAAATAGTTCTTAACGGAAACCTGACCAAGGACAATAAAAGTAAATATACTCTAACTCTATGACCTCACTGGAACATATCAAAAAGAACCAAACAACTAAAACAAAAAAACCCACCCAACACAGGTTTGTTAATGCTATAGGATGCCGTTAATCGCAGAGTCAGCTTTATTCTACATGCACGTTTACAGGAGTCTTATACAAGTTATAGCGATCTCACAAGAACCTTGCCATGAATCTCGTTTACTAAAGACCACTGCACGCTAACCTCATTGGATCCCACAGAGAACACGCTTTGTGGCTGCAATAGAAACCGCATCACTCCTGCAAGCATCAATAAATGCTTGATGATGATGACGAAGTGATGCTTAATGTCCTCAGATGTCAGTTGACATATTAGGCACAAGCTGTGACCAATGCCGAAGCATGGTTCAATAATTCTTTACGTCCACGGAAACCAGAAGGCTCGTTAGGACGGACAGCCCAGGACGGCCACCTCGACTCTCACACAGCTCCTGAACTATGAATAAATGCTTTTTTTGAAGTCCTTAAAGGAAAAGTCCAAGGTTTTGAAGTATGCAAAATGACCATCGAAATGACTGACAAATGAGCCACAGGTTTGAAATTTAATGAAAAAAACAAAAACAAATGTTTATGTTGGTTTTTAATCGATTTTATTTTCTGTAGGCTGACCGAGACAGCTGTCTCGGGTTCTCCATCAGTCACGTGGCTTACTCGGAAGTGACGTCAGTCTGGGGAGTCAGTGCGGTTGCCATCTTAGATTGTTCATTGAATGTGCGTGCGTGTGGTCGACAAAAAGCTCTAACCATGCCGGCCTACTGTGTTGCAGCAAACTGTAACAACTCACAAGCAACCCAAAGCATAACTATGCACGAGTTCCCGCGGAATCGACCCGCTGTGAGGCGAAAATTGGTCAAATTTGTACAATTCAAACGAGCTGACTTTGATGCTACGCCTCAGTCACGCCCATTTGTGTAGCGAGCACTTCGCTGAGTGCGATTTCGTAAACTTTATGGGGGAATACCAAATGGGGTTTGCTTCAAAGCGGAATTTGTAGGGCTGTCCACAGGGTAACCGACTTGGAACAAATTCCAGTTCGAATCTCCAAGGATCAAGCTGACGAGCAGCAAGCGGACAGCATGATACCAAAAACTGAGAGATACTCTGATACCCTGAAACAGGCGCTAACAAGGCAAAGACACAAACTCTAACATGAATGCCTACGGCAGAAAAGGCCGTGAAAGAAAGAGACTGTACACAAATGCCTGTGGCAAAGAAAGAAAGAACAGACCACAAATGCCTGTGGCAAAGAAAGAAAGATCAAACCACAAATGCTGGTGGCAAACGAAAAATGGCTGCCCTAATCAGGCAAGCAAACAGCTGACACCAAACGAAAGAAGAAAAAAAGAAAAGAAAGAAAACAAAAACAAAAAACAAAAACAAAACCCAAAAAACGGTTGCAAGCATAAGGGGGGAAAAAACACACACACAAAAAACACCACCAAATCACAGCAGTCTAATAGACTACTGTCTGCAACAAAGGAGTGGACGACTATAGTCATAAGAGCACAGAGAAAAACTAACTGTGCCAACGACAAACAGATGGAAAGCCGAACTAACCATAACTAACTCTAAACTAACCCCTCACTAACCCGGCTTCCATCTAGAAAAACAAAGGCTGCAGACTGATAAAGCAAAACGCTAATCAGGACTACCGATGACAAAGCATCGGGATGTAAACAAATGCAGACGACAAGAGAAAAGCACAATAGCTGCCCTAATCAGGCAAGCTGACAAGCGGGTACGAAATGGCCAATCAACCTAAGATAAAAAAGAAGAAAAAAAAGAAAAAGAAAGAACGCATGGTGAAAAAGAAGGAGAAAAGAGAGACAAAACAACAACAACACTTTCTGAAACGAAAGAGGAGGCAAGCAATGTCAGCGAGCAAAGGGACAAAGTCTGGATACACGTAATCCATGTACACGATACTACCCACTTAGCAGTGACAGCAACACGGCAGGGCAACAGACGCTCACGAACTACCCCACACAAAGAATGAGCGGTCTCGTTAAACATCGAGACTACCCCCCTCAGTCATACATCGTAAATGAACGATATAACTCGAGAAACAAAAGGGCAAGCCAAGACAAAAAACAGTGAATGGCAAGAACCGGTAACTAGCCCAACCCCAAACCCTAATCCAGGGAGGCCATGAAATCGCTAGTCTATTGAACTAGAACGAACAAAACTTTTTCATTCTTACATATGATGAAACAAACAAGGATAAATTGGGAAAATAAAATAAAACACCCAATAAATGGCAGGCTCTCTGATGAGGTCCAGCCTGTTGTGAAAGCTAGAGTAAACAGAATGAAAAAGACTGAAACGCCACGCACCTAACAAGGCTCGAGAAAGATGAAATAACAAGGAGAAAATAAATAAATGCCCAACTGCTAACAATTGCGTCGGATCTTCATCCTTGGAGATTCGAATTGGAATTGTTTCCAAGTCGGTTACCCTGTGGCTACTAGCCATTTTGCAGCGACTCCCCAGAGTGACGTAG
>OY757552.1:15384465-15389465 GCA_963584105.1 Alviniconcha strummeri
GTCGGTTCAGAAGTGTTCTGTGACACTGTGCAATGTTTGCAATTGATTCACGGCGCTGTCAGTCACACACACACACACACACACACACACACACACACACACACACACACACACACACACACACACACACACACACACACACACACACACACACACACACACACACAATAAATAAAATAATAATAATAAAATCGAGTAAATTGTGTCACGGAGTCAATTACATTGTTCGTTACTTTTTCAATTTTAGTCGTTTGTTCTTTTCTGGGGGTTCAGGTGTGTGGGTAGGTGACACCGCGCGTTTTGAGTAGCCACCGAAGTGGTTACAGCGCTGTTTTGTTGTTACATTGCTGGTGCTACTGTCTTGGCGCAAGTTCTGTGTACACCATACAGCCATGCACCAGTTTACAATGTCATTTTATTCGAAGCCACATAAGTAGGATGCATGTGCTCTTATCTGCACCCTGCCACCTACATTTTTGGCAGAATGACTAGGATCTTTTACATGCTACTGCGGTAACACGGGGGTGGAACGGATACCGAAATGACTCAGCACAGAAAGTTGAACTGGAAGTGAAATTTCTCTCGCTGTTCAAACCGGGTCTCGAACCTGAGACCTTTCGATCACGAGTTTGTCGCTCTACCACTGAGCCATCCTCACTCCCAAAGCCGCTTTTGCCACCATCTTGAAAGCGTTGGCCGCTAACCATGGACCCATGCCGCTAACGGAGCGTTTGCGTGGCGGAGAAAAAGAGCTTTAGCGTGTTGTTCGCGTTAAGCAACGCGAGACAAGGTGCCGTTTTGTTAACCTTACTACCTTGCCAGCATTCATACCATGACATATAATGCACTTTGTTGACAAGGTTACATATGTGCAGCTTGCAGTCAATCTTGTGGTGTAACACAGAACAGGTGACTAAAGTTCACGCCGCGTTCTCTGATTTTGCGAACAGGAGGAATTATGACATAGGCTACCTCGCACTGCTATGTGCACGACTGCGAATCACTGGGACCAGTGTCATTGTAGGAAAAGTCCAAGGTTTTTAAATATGCAAAATGACCATCGCTATGGGTGACAAATTAGTCACTAGCTTCAGATTTACCGAAGAAAATAAGAAGAAGAAAAAAGGGAGGTTTAAATAGCGTTTTTTTCCGATTTTATTATCTGTGGGCTAAGCGAGACTACAATCTCGAAGTCACGTGACGCCTGACATCAGTCCGGGGAGACCATCCGGTTGCTGTCATGGATTCAGAGCAGTGTTTTCAACATGTGATGGACACGAAAAGTTACTTATGCGTTGACTTGCTAGTAGCTGAGACGATAAGACGGCTGTGAGGTCGGCGTTCTTGTTTACACCCAGGTGCCTTGCCATCACGATATGGAACACGACGTGATGCAGACTGTCAGCAATCGGATGTTCTCTGTCTGTCTGTCTCTCTCCCTCCTTCCCTCTCCCCTCCCCTTTCTCTGTCTGTCTGTCTGTCTGTCTGTCTGTCTGTCTGTCTGTCTCTCTCTCTCTCTCTCTCTCTCTCTCTCTCTCTGGCTGGCTGTCTGGCTGGCTGCCTGTCTGCCTGTCTGTCTGTCTCTCGATATATATATATATATGGCTGACGTTAGGGATCAGATAGACAGACAGATAGATAAATAGATAGGTAGATAGATACACAATTATGTCCCATTACACACCATATATATATATATGAAGCTGACGTTAGTAATAAAATAGATAGATAGATAAATGAAGCTGACGTTAGGGGTCAGAGTGGTGTGTATTATGACGTTAATGTCTAGAATGGTTCGCATTCTGACGTTAGGTACCAGCATGGCATGCATCATGGCTTCATGGACCAGAATGGCATACATCATGAGAATACGGACCAGAATGATATGCGTTTTGACATCGGGGGCCATGCTACACATTCTGACGTGAGGGACCAGGGCCTATATGCATGAGGAGGAAATAAAGTTGAATGCGGATGGCCTTTAATCCCCATTAGTTATAAAGAGTCGTATAAGTCCGGCTTTCCTTCCACATGCACGCGTCGTCAGTTGGCTCAAAAATAGCTATTTGTGTTTACTTTTAGATGGGAAAGTCTCTTTCTCTACCCACAATGCAATGCAAGTGACATGAAAAACTTGGAACCGACTGGGCACCGCATGACGAGAGTTCATTGTCAATAGGCGTCAAAGTTCAGTTCGAACCACTGTCGAGTCGCGTATAGCGTTCGATTCTGACAGCTTATATGCACGGAAAAGTCTACGAGATTCTAGAACTTCACTGAAAGTGAAAAACAAAACATTTTTTCAGCTGCTGAACTTTGGGCATAAGTAGTTCTGTTTACAACTAATAACTTACATGCCGCAGACTGTAAAAACAACAACAATTGCAACAGAGAATCATTAATATATTTTTTCATGAAAGAACTCATTGCCTGTCTTGATAGAACATTGTGTCGTCAAAAACAGTAAGTGCGTCATTTCGTTTCCGTCATAGAAAGGGTGTCATTTCATCGAACTGTGAGCAGCAATGCCGGATTGTAGCAGAGATATCAGTGACCCAGTGACCCCTTCCCATTCGATATTTTCCCGTCCCCCTCTTCGTCGTCTGTGTTGATTATGATGTGTTTTGATGCTTAAATTCAAATTGCTCGAATAGTTTGTGGTCTTCAATGGTACGTGGGATGGCGTCATTACGTACAAGCGTTTGTTTCTCCTCAGTAGTAGTCTCTGTCGGTAACGGCAGCATTCCAGAGCCACCATTAATTCTGTACACGGCGTTTAGGCTGTGTGAATGTAGAAAAATGAGCTTTAAACGTGATTATTGGTGGACCGAATAGTCCTATTTTCGCTTCACGCCTGTGGTTTTTCCCCCGATGTTGTTACCGTTCAGAAGGTACACGCAAATAGGGGGCTATTTGCTCATCATGCATAGGGTCCCAGAATGGTATATATTCTGACGTTAGGAACCAGATGGTAGCCTGTGCATTGTGACGTTAGGGGCCAGAAAGGTATGTATACTGATGTTTGGGAACAGAATGACACTTAGGAACGGGAATTCAGAGAATAGAATGACAGCCTATTTATTATGATGCCAGGGAAGAGAATGGTGTGTATTCCGACGTTAGGAACCACCTGAAATAATGTGTGTGTGTGCGCGCGCGCACGTTCATGCGTGCGTGCATGCGTGCGTGTGTGTGTGTGTGTGTGTGTGTGTGTGTGTGTGTGTGTGTGAGAGAGAGAGAGAGAGAAGAGAGAGAGAGGGAGAGAGAGAGAGAGAGAGAGAGAGAGAGAGGAGAGAGAGAGAGAGAGAGAGAGAGAGAGAGAGAGAGAGAGAGAGAGAGAGATACACCGCCCCATCTCACCAGTAACGGTGCGGACTTAGCGCTTGACATGATCAGCAATAACATATACATTAAAAGATCAAAAGCACCAACGATGTAGTCATGAGATTGTATTCCTCAAAACAAAGACAGAGAGAGAGAAAAGAAAAAAGCACAGAGAAACGGACTGAGGTACACACACACACGCACGCACGCACGCACCAGACGCACGCACGCACACACACACACACAGACCACTAGTACACCTTGAAAGGCAAGGAACAGAGACAGCGACAGACAGAGAAAGAGTGCAAATTAAAGCCAGTGTACTTTACAAAAACTGCTTTGTTCCGTAAGTGAGTCTACAGTTATAAACACCAGACGAGAATCTATTTTGCAGTCTGACATTATCTCCAGTCACATGCATACAACTGATAACGGGTGTGAGGCCTAGCTGTTATCATGCCTTCGTTGTACAAACCACTGTACTGGGAATTCCCTGTTCTAAGGTTCTTTCCATGTTTGAAATTATGAACGAAATCATTGGCTGGAACCATTGCCAAAAGCGCAGAGCTATTGCTGTAAAAACATTTTTCTTTTCGTCCTAGAAAATTGAGATTTTCATCCAATCAAACTCAGCTGTCAAAAGTGTTCTTAAAAAATGTTAACGTGGCGTCTTCGATTACAGAGAGTCATTCTGCTGAGTTTAGAACAAACCTAACTGTTGCCTCACTTTTTGGTCGGTTACTCTAAGTAAGACAAAGCTACTTCAAATTAATTCCACAACAAAATTGTTCAGACTGATTTATGTAAGCTTATCTCGATTCGCATCATTTAGAACTTATGTAGAAATATAAATTCATGAAGTTTGATATCCATCTACAGTAGACTTAAGTGTTACACCTGTACTGTCATAAGGTCCTGAAGTGTAGTGTATATAACAGGATCGTTGGTGATCAGATGTCGGGAGGTGAGGAACCATGGCTACGTTGTTGCACATGCTGCATTCACTGTGGCAATATGTCAACAATGCGTTCTGGAATATTGCTATGGCGAGATGTGAAAATGACAAAGCGTTTATTGAAGAGGAGGATTGTGATTGCCCTGAAGACGGTTGACGTGGTCCTCTTAATGATAGTATACAGCAGATACGATACAGCGTATTTGGCCATGATGGCCAATAGAAAACCAATCTTTTTGTTTTGTTGCGCATACTGCAGTCAATGTGGGAATATGTGAACAATGCGTTCTGGATATTTCTATGGCGAGATGTGAAAATGACAAAGCGTTTATTGAAGAGGAGGATTGTGACTGGCCCTGAATCGGGCTGACGTGATCCTCCAAACTGAAACATAGCCTCTCTCTCTCTCTCTCTGTATATATATATACAATCAACCGTCTTTTTTTCTTCTTCGCTCTTTCTGGTTCTTTACATGCACCTATAATTATGTGTAGCGATAGGTACATACTCTCTCTAATAAACCTTATAATTATGGTTTCTGTGGACGTAAAGCACCAAGAAAAAAAGACCTGCGTGTGCGTCTTGTAGCAGAATTGCCCGCTACTTCTGTCTCAAATTTAGCTTAATTGTTTCTGTTGACCTGTGACGTAGAAGGACAGAAGAAGGGGTGTTGGGGTGGAGACGGAGGACGTGGTCTTTGCCATGGCAGTCTGTGCTGTTT
>OY757552.1:15391811-15424311 GCA_963584105.1 Alviniconcha strummeri
GCAACCCAACTGTGACTATCAGCCTCCAGTCCTATATTCTCTCTTCCACGACGCAACATTTTGCCTTTCGCCCACAAAGTGATGGGCAGACTACGGGTCTCATGAGATCTAATCAATACGAAAGGGCAAGCAAAAACACGAAAAAAGCCGCCGTTGCAACACTTTCATCTATCTGAGAGACAAATAAAAACACAAAATGCAATCATCTACCCACTGCAACGCTTGATGGCGACTGATAAAAGTGGAATCTCAAATGTGTATGGCGAAAAAGAACAAAGCACACATCGAAAAATGGTTAGCACATCAAACAACACCAATGGCAAACAAACATATTGATGTCATCCAGCTTGACAATGGAATTTTGACACATCATATCGGAAGAAAAAAACATGTACTTTCCGCCTATGGAGGACTATTTTACTAGTTTTACAGACATACACATACATGACATTTAATTCCGATAAGAGTTCTATTTTAGGACATGGGCATAATGACCACAACGTGAAACTAACCAATATCATTCCCTCCCTTTTGTTCTCTTTCGAGCGTTTCTGTGGTCGTCAAATCCATTTTTGTTTTCAAACGGAATCTGTTTCTTTGCGGCTAACTGTGCACACATACCTGTCGTTGTAGTTGGTGGTCCTGTGGTAGTTGGAGGTCCAGTGGTAGTTGGAGGTCCAGGTCCAGTGATTGGTGGTCCAGTGGTAGTTGGAGGTCCAGTGGTAGTTGGAGGTCCAGTGGTTGTTGGTGGTGCAGTGGTAGTTGTGGTTACTGCAGTGGACAACGTGAGAGATAAGTAGAGAAACAAAGCGAGTCTGTTCCATTTTATAATAAGATGAGGATAAAAGCAGGATGAAGGATTCCAAAGATCTGTCCGCCGTACAGCGGCTTCTCAGGGTCAAAGAGTGAGTGAGCGAGACAGAGACACAGACAGAACGATAGAGACACAGAGAAAGAGGGAGTGATTCGTGGGGGCATAGGGACAGATAGAGAATAACTCAAGCAATAAACTTTACGATGAAAATAGAGCGCACGCCACGTCTTATGACATCCAAGCGCCACTCCTGAGGGAGTGCTATTGAACTAACAATTCATATTACACTCAATACACTATAAAACACTAATCTACTTGGCATCGAGTATGTGATCAAACACTAGGAGCTAAACACACCACAAAAACTACAGCCGGCACAACAGTTAATATCAATCATGGAAGAGAGACGGAGGGTGGTGCAGACAGAGGGAGGCACACTGTTGGAAAGAGGTGTGAGAAGTCAGACTCGGAAGGGGTGAGAGACTCGGAAGGTGAGAGTGAGTCAAGGACAGAGAAGTGGAGCAGAACGAGAGAGAGAGAGGAAAACAGAGTAAAAATAGACGGGGGTGAGGGGGGTGGGGGGGGGGCAAGACAGACAGACAGACAGACAGATGAAAGAGAGACAGAGAGAGAAATAAATGGCTTGCAAAGAAATTGTCAAGGTGCGGTTTTGTGATACGCAAGGCCAAACAAGACTGTCAAAGAGCATGACTATAATCATTTCATATGCTCACATTTTCTTGATGCAAATCCAAATATGTAACATCAAATACCTTCTTTGCATGCCTGAACCTCTTCAACTGTGAACTCCATAGCATCTGCGGATGTTGGCTTTTTGACAGCAACGACCTTTATGGCTCTGACCAGTGGTGAATCAGCGGGGAATGTGAAGGTGTGGGTACCATCTTCCACTGGCTCAATCCTCTGTAACAGTCATAGTCATTATTGTCAGTAATCGGCCTATATCCACTTTTACTCCCGTCGGCTCGCTGTCTTCAAATGGATTCAGGATTACAGCTACTAGCAATCCCTGTGCGGTGTTAGAAATATACGGGAACTATCAATACAAAGGCTAATGACTTATCTGCGTTGTTGGATTTTCAATATTACACTCCTGTCAACAGCACAGCTGCACTTCATGACGAACAAACACCGTCATCATGCAGTCAATACAGAATTAGAAACTTTTTCATATCAATCGAAAACAATCAGCCGAATCAAATTTTACAAACTGGGTCCACAGCTAGAACATACGGAATATTGAATTAAGTCACACACAACTGGCCACATATCTGACAATCCTTAATCAAGCAATAGGAACACCAGAGCCAATGTGTATAATTATATGTTTCAAATACGGACAGTGCACAACACTATACTTTGACAGAATTCATCAACTCATACCTCCACTTCACCACCAGGAATAGTGGAGATGATGACTCGTACTGCGTTGGTCACTCGGAACCGCACAGACATCGGAGTGAAGAGCTCTCTGCCAAGCAACTCAAACAGCCCTTCTCTCAGTCTGTTGGTGCTGTCGGGAAGTTCCGTTTCCTGGAAGTCGCCAATGGCCAGCGGACGTGCGCCTTCCTCACAGGGCCGTACTACACAGAGAATGCAAAACAAGCATAACAAGGAGAATTGCCGCTGATGAAAAGCAATCTGCAGGAACAGGTCCCTCATGTATTTGCATTCGAATAACTGTCAATGGATTTCAGTTTTGCAAAACAATAAAACCATACAGGGGCTCCAAGGATACATGAAACACAGTTTGTATGAATTCAAATCAGGGTCAAATTCTCATCAGAATACAAACTGTGACCAGCTCGGCCCGCCCTAGCCTACGGCTTTGCTCTAAGGAGTGCAGGCAGGAAAATCGTTCAGATTCTATCACTTGCTCCTCTCCGGCTCCTATCTAACTGATAGGTCCTTCGGTAGTTCATGCAAGCAGTCATCACACGTAATTCAAAGAGGGTAACATACCAAACGAATTCTCGACTTCTTCTTCTTCGTTTTTTTTTCTTTTTTTTTTCTTTTTTCTTTTTCTTTCTTTCTTTTCTCCATTTCTCTCTCTCTCTCTCTCTCTCTCTCTCTCTCTCTCTCTCTCTCTCTCTCTCTCTCTCTCTCTCTCTCTCTCTCTCTCTCTCTCTTCCTTCTCTTTCTCTCTTTTCCTCTGCACCTTGATTGCTTGGCAATTGTCCCGTCAACCGCACACGGTTACCCCAGGAAGGCTGAACGTACCACAGCTGTGACTGAGCGTCAAAATGTGAGACAAGCGGCGCAGGAGCATCACCGCTGAAGTTGACATTAAAGACGGAACAGCAACCCAACTGTGACTATCAACCTCCAGTCCTATATTCTCTCTTCCACGACGCAACATTTTGCCTTTCGCCCACAAAGTGATGGGCAGACTACGGGTCTCATGAGATCTAATCAATACGAAAGGGCAAGCAAAAACACGAAAAAAGCCGCCGTTGCAACACTTTCATCTATCTGAGAGACAAATAAAAACACAAAATGCAATCATCTACCCACTGCAACGCTTGATGGCGACTGATAAAAGTGGAATCTCAAATGTGTATGGCGAAAAAGAACAAAGCACACATCGAAAAATGGTTAGCACATCAAACAACACCAATGGCAAACAAACATATTGATGTCATCCAGCTTGACAATGGAATTTTGACACATCATATCGGAAGAAAAAAACATGTACTTTCCGCCTATGGAGGACTATTTTACTAGTTTTACAGACATACACATACATGACATTTAATTCCGATAAGAGTTCTATTTTAGGACATGGGCATAATGACCACAACGTGAAACTAACCAATATCATTCCCTCCCTTTTGTTCTCTTTCGAGCGTTTCTGTGGTCGTCAAATCCATTTTTGTTTTCAAACGGAATCTGTTTCTTTGCGGCTAACTGTGCACACATACCTGTCGTTGTAGTTGGTGGTCCTGTGGTAGTTGGAGGTCCAGTTGTAGTTGGAGGTCCTGTGGTACTTGGAGGTACAGTGGTAGTTGGAGGTCCAGTGGTAGTTGGAGGTCCAGTGGTTGTTGGTGGTGCAGTGGTAGTTGTGGTTACTGCAGTGGACAACGTGAGAGATAAGTAGAGAAACAAAGCGAGTCTGTTCCATTTTATAATAAGATGAGGATAAAAGCAGGATGAAGGATTCCAAAGATCTGTCCGCCGTACAGCGGCTTCTCAGGGTCAAAGAGTGAGTGAGCGAGACAGAGACACAGACAGAACGATAGAGACACAGAGAAAGAGGGAGTGATTCGTGGGGGCATAGGGATAGATAGAGAATAACTCAAGCAATAAACTTTACGATGAAAATAGAGCGCACGCCACGTCTTATGACATCCAAGCGCCACTCCTGAGGGAGTGCTATTGAACTAACAATTCATATTACACTCAATACACTATAAAACACTAATCTACTTGGCATCGAGTATGTGATCAAACACTAGGAGCTAAACACACCACAAAAACTACAGCCGGCACAACAGTTAATATCAATCATGGAAGAGAGACGGAGGGTGGTGCAGACAGAGGGAGGCACACTGTTGGAAAGAGGTGTGAGAAGTCAGACTCGGAAGGAGTGAGAGACTCGGAAGGTGAGAGTGAGTCAAGGACAGAGAAGTGGAGCAGAACGAGAGAGAGAGAGGAAAACAGAGTAGAAATAGACCGGGGTGAGGGGGGGGGGGGGGGGCAAGACAGACAGACAGACAGACAGATGAAAGAAAGACAGAGAGAGAAATAAATGGCTTGCAAAGAAATTGTCAAGGTGCGGTTTTATGATACGCAAGGCCAAACAAGACTGTCAAAGAGCATGACTATAATCATTTCATATGCTCACATTTTCTTGATGCAAATCCAAATATGTAACATCAAATACCTTCTTTGCATGCCTGAACCTCTTCAACTGTGAACTCCATAGCATCTGCGGATGTTGGCTTTTTGACAGCAACGACCTTTATGGCTCTGACCAGTGGTGAATCAGCGGGGAATGTGAAGGTGTGGGTACCATCTTCCACTGGCTCAATCCTCTGTAACAGTCATAGTCATTATTGTCAGTAATCGGCCTATATCCACTTTTACTCCCGTCGGCTCGCTGTCTTCAAATGGATTCAGGATTACAGCTACTAGCAATCCCTGTGCGGTGTTAGAAATATACGGGAACTATCAATATAAAGGCTAATGACTTATCTGCGTTGTTGGATTTTCAATATTACACTCCTGTCAACAGCACAGCTGCACTTCATGACGAACAAACACCGTCATCATGCAGTCAATACAGAATTAGAAACTTTTTCATATCAATCGAAAACAATCAGCCGAATCAAATTTTACAAACTGGGTCCACAGCTAGAACATACGGAATATTGAATTAAGTCACACACAACTGGCCACATATCTGACAATCCTTAATCAAGCAATAGGAACACCAGAGCCAATGTGTATAATTATATGTTTCAAATACGGACAGTGCACAACACTATACTTTGACAGAATTCATCAACTCATACCTCCACTTCACCACCAGGAATAGTGGAGATGATGACTCGTACTGCGTTGGTCACTCGGAACCGCACAGACATCGGAGTGAAGAGCTCTCTGCCAAGCAACTCAAACAGCCCTTCTCTCAGTCTGTTGGTGCTGTCGGGAAGTTCCGTTTCCTGGAAGTCGCCAATGGCCACCGGACGTGCGCCTTCCTCACAGGGCCGTACTACACAGAGAATGCAAAACAAGCATCACAAGGAGAATTGCCGCTGATGAAAAGCAATCTGCAGGAACAGGTCCCTGATGTATTTGCATTCGAATAACTGTCAATGGATTTCAGTTCTGCAAAACAATAAAACCATACAGGGGCTCCAAGGATACATGAAACACAGTTTGTATGAATTCAAATCAGGGTCAAATTCTCATCACAATACAAACTGTGACCATCTCGGCCCGCCCTAGCCTACGGCTTTGCTCTAAGGAGTGCAGGCAGGAAAATCGTTCAGATTCTATCACTTGCTCCTCTCCGGCTCCTATCTAACTGATAGGTCCTTCGGTAGTTCATGCAAGCAGTCATCACACGTAATTCAAAGAGGGTAACATACCAAACGAATTCTCGACTTCTTCTTCTTCGTTTTTTTTCTTTTTATTTTCTTTTTTCTTTTTCTTTCTTTCTTTTCTCCATTTCTCTCTCTCTCTCTCTCTCTCTCTCTCTCTCTCTCTCTCTCTCTCTCTCTCTCTCTCTCTCTCTCTCTCTCTTCCTTCTCTTTCTCTCTTTTCCTCTGCACCTTGATTGCTTGGCAATTGTCCCGTCAACCGCACACGGTTACCCCAGGAAGGCTGAACGTACCACAGCTGTGACTGAGCGTCAAAATGTGAGACAAGCGGCGCAGGAGCAACACCGCTGAAGTTGACATTAAAGACGGAACAGCAACCCAACTGTGACTATCAACCTCCAGTCCTATATTCTCTCTTCCACGACGCAACATTTTGCCTTTCGCCCACAAAGTGACGGGCAGACTACGGGTCTCATGAGATCTAATCAATACGAAAGGGCAAGCAAAAACACGAAAAAAGCCGCCGTTGCAACACTTTCATCTATCTGAGAGACAAATAAAAACACAAAATGCAATCATCTACCCACTGCAACGCTTGATGGCGACTGATAAAAGTGGAATCTCAAATGTGTATGGCGAAAAAGAACAAAGCACACATCGAAAAATGGTTAGCACATCAAACAACACCAATGGCAAACAAACATATTGATGTCATCCAGCTTGACAATGGAATTTTGACACATCATATCGGAAGAAAAAAACATGTACTTTCCGCCTATGGAGGACTATTTTACTAGTTTTACAGACATACACATACATGACATTTAATTCCGATAAGAGTTCTATTTTAGGACATGGGCATAATGACCACAACGTGAAACTAACCAATATCATTCCCTCCCTTTTGTTCTCTTTCGAGCGTTTCTGTGGTCGTCAAATCCATTTTTGTTTTCAAACGGAATCTGTTTCTTTGCGGCTAACTGTGCACACATACCTGTCGTTGTAGTTGGTGGTCCTGTGGTAGTTGGAGGTCCAGTTGTAGTTGGAGGTCCTGTGGTACTTGGAGGTACAGTGGTAGTTGGAGGTCCAGTGGTAGTTGGAGGTCCAGTGGTTGTTGGTGGTGCAGTGGTAGTTGTGGTTACTGCAGTGGACAACGTGAGAGATAAGTAGAGAAACAAAGCGAGTCTGTTCCATTTTATAATAAGATGAGGATAAAAGCAGGATGAAGGATTCCAAAGATCTGTCCGCCGTACAGCGGCTTCTCAGGGTCAAAGAGTGAGTGAGCGAGACAGAGACACAGACAGAACGATAGAGACACAGAGAAAGAGGGAGTGATTCGTGGGGGCATAGGGATAGATAGAGAATAACTCAAGCAATAAACTTTACGATGGAAATAGAGCGCACGCCACGTCTTATGACATCCAAGCGCCACTCCTGAGGGAGTGCTATTGAACTAACAATTCATATTACACTCAATACACTATAAAACACTAATCTACTTGGCATCGAGTATGTGATCAAACACTAGGAGCTAAACACACCACAAAAACTACAGCCGGCACAACAGTTAATATCAATCATGGAAGAGAGACGGAGGGTGGTGCAGACAGAGGGAGGCACACAGTTGGAAAGAGGTGTGAGAAGTCAGACTCGGAAGGAGTGAGAGACTCGGAAGGTGAGAGTGAGTCAAGGACAGAGAAGTGGAGCAGAACGAGAGAGAGGAAAACAGAGTAAAATAGACGGGGGTGAGGGGGGGGGGGGCAAGAGAGACAGACAGACAGAAAGACAGATGAAAGAGAGACAGAGAGAGAAATAAATGGCTTGCAAAGAAATTGTAAAGGTGCGGTTTTGTGATACGCAAGGCCAAACAAGACTGTCAAAGAGCATGACTATAATCATTTCATATGCTCACATTTTCTTGATGCAAATCCAAATATGTAACATCAAATACCTTCTTTGCATGCCTGAACCTCTTCAACTGTGAACTCCATAGCATCTGCGGATGTTGGCTTTTTGACAGCAACGACCTTTATGGCTCTGACCAGTGGTGAATCAGCGGGGAATGTGAAGGTGTGGGTACCATCTTCCACTGGCTCAATCCTCTGTAACAGTCATAGTCATTATTGTCAGTAATCGGCCTATATCCACTTTTACTCCCGTCGGCTCGCTGTCTTCAAATGGATTCAGGATTACAGCTACTAGCAATCCCTGTGCGGTGTTAGAAATATACGGGAACTATCAATACAAAGGCTAATGACTTATCTGCGTTGTTGGATTTTCAATATTACACTCCTGTCAACAGCACAGCTGCACTTCATGACGAACAAACACCGTCATCATGCAGTCAATACAGAATTAGAAACTTTTTCATATCAATCGAAAACAATCAGCCGAATCAAATTTTACAAACTGGGTCCACAGCTAGAACATACGGAATATTGAATTAAGTCACACACAACTGGCCACATATCTGACAATCCTTAATCAAGCAATAGGAACACCAGAGCCAATGTGTATAATTATATGTTTCAAATACGGACAGTGCACAACACTATACTTTGACAGAATTCATCAACTCATACCTCCACTTCACCACCAGGGATAGTGGAGATGATGACTCGTACTGCGTTGGTCACTCGGAACCGCACAGACATCGGAGTGAAGAGCTCTCTGCCAAGCAACTCAAACAGCCCTTCTCTCAGTCTGTTGGTGCTGTCGGGAAGTTCCGTTTCCTGGAAGTCGCCAATGGCCAGCGGACGTGCGCCTTCCTCACAGGGCCGTACTACATACACAGAGAATGCAAAACAAGCATAACAAGGAGAATTGCCGCTGATGAAAAGCAATCTGCAGGAACAGGTCCCTCATGTATTTGCATTCGAATAACTGTCAATGGATTTCAGTTTTGCAAAACAATAAAACCATACAGGGGCTCCAAGGATACATGAAACACAGTTTGTATGAATTCAAATCAGGGTCAAATTCTCATCAGAATACAAACTGTGACCAGCTCGGCCCGCCCTAGCCTACGGCTTTGCTCTAAGGAGTGCAGGCAGGAAAATCGTTCAGATTCTATCACTTGCTCCTCTCCGGCTCCTATCTAACTGATAGGTCCTTCGGTAGTTCATGCAAGCAGTCATCACACGTAATTCAAAGAGGGTAACATACCAAACGAATTCTCGACTTCTTCTTCTTCGTTTTTTTTCTTTTTATTTTCTTTTTTCTTTTTCTTTCTTTCTTTTCTCCATTTCTCTCTCTCTCTCTCTCTCTCTCTCTCTCTCTCTCTCTCTCTCTCTCTCTCTCTCTCTCTCTCTCTCTCTCTCTCTCTCTCTCTCTTTCCTCTGCACCTTGATTGCTTGGCAATTGTCCCGTCAACCGCACACGGTTACCCCAGGAAGGCTGAACGTACCACAGCTGTGACTGAGCGTCAAAATGTGAGACAAGCGGCGCAGGAGCAACACCGCTGAAGTTGACATTAAAGACGGAACAGCAACCCAACTGTGACTATCAGCCTCCAGTCCTATATTCTCTCTTCCACGACGCAACATTTTGCCTTTCGCCCACAAAGTGATGGGCAGACTACGGGTCTCATGAGATCTAATCAATACGAAAGGGCAAGCAAAAACACGAAAAAAGCCGCCGTTGCAACACTTTCATCTATCTGAGAGACAAATAAAAACACAAAATGCAATCATCTACCCACTGCAACGCTTGATGGCGACTGATAAAAGTGGAATCTCAAATGTGTATGGCGAAAAAGAACAAAGCACACATCGAAAAATGGTTAGCACATCAAACAACACCAATGGCAAACAAACATATTGATGTCATCCAGCTTGACAATGGAATTTTGACACATCATATCGGAAGAAAAAAACATGTACTTTCCGCCTATGGAGGACTATTTTACTAGTTTTACAGACATACACATACATGACATTTAATTCCGATAAGAGTTCTATTTTAGGACATGGGCATAATGACCACAACGTGAAACTAACCAATATCATTCCCTCCCTTTTGTTCTCTTTCGAGCGTTTCTGTGGTCGTCAAATCCATTTTTGTTTTCAAACGGAATCTGTTTCTTTGCGGCTAACTGTGCACACATACCTGTCGTTGTAGTTGGTGGTCCTGTGGTAGTTGGAGGTCCAGTGGTAGTTGGAGGTCCAGGTCCAGTGATTGGTGGTCCAGTGGTAGTTGGAGGTCCAGTGGTAGTTGGAGGTCCAGTGGTTGTTGGTGGTGCAGTGGTAGTTGTGGTTACTGCAGTGGACAACGTGAGAGATAAGTAGAGAAACAAAGCGAGTCTGTTCCATTTTATAATAAGATGAGGATAAAAGCAGGATGAAGGATTCCAAAGATCTGTCCGCCGTACAGCGGCTTCTCAGGGTCAAAGAGTGAGTGAGCGAGACAGAGACACAGACAGAACGATAGAGACACAGAGAAAGAGGGAGTGATTCGTGGGGGCATAGGGACAGATAGAGAATAACTCAAGCAATAAACTTTACGATGAAAATAGAGCGCACGCCACGTCTTATGACATCCAAGCGCCACTCCTGAGGGAGTGCTATTGAACTAACAATTCATATTACACTCAATACACTATAAAACACTAATCTACTTGGCATCGAGTATGTGATCAAACACTAGGAGCTAAACACACCACAAAAACTACAGCCGGCACAACAGTTAATATCAATCATGGAAGAGAGACGGAGGGTGGTGCAGACAGAGGGAGGCACACTGTTGGAAAGAGGTGTGAGAAGTCAGACTCGGAAGGGGTGAGAGACTCGGAAGGTGAGAGTGAGTCAAGGACAGAGAAGTGGAGCAGAACGAGAGAGAGAGAGGAAAACAGAGTAAAAATAGACGGGGGTGAGGGGGGTGGGGGGGGGCAAGACAGACAGACAGACAGACAGATGAAAGAGAGACAGAGAGAGAAATAAATGGCTTGCAAAGAAATTGTCAAGGTGCGGTTTTGTGATACGCAAGGCCAAACAAGACTGTCAAAGAGCATGACTATAATCATTTCATATGCTCACATTTTCTTGATGCAAATCCAAATATGTAACATCAAATACCTTCTTTGCATGCCTGAACCTCTTCAACTGTGAACTCCATAGCATCTGCGGATGTTGGCTTTTTGACAGCAACGACCTTTATGGCTCTGACCAGTGGTGAATCAGCGGGGAATGTGAAGGTGTGGGTACCATCTTCCACTGGCTCAATCCTCTGTAACAGTCATAGTCATTATTGTCAGTAATCGGCCTATATCCACTTTTACTCCCGTCGGCTCGCTGTCTTCAAATGGATTCAGGATTACAGCTACTAGCAATCCCTGTGCGGTGTTAGAAATATACGGGAACTATCAATATAAAGGCTAATGACTTATCTGCGTTGTTGGATTTTCAATATTACACTCCTGTCAACAGCACAGCTGCACTTCATGACGAACAAACACCGTCATCATGCAGTCAATACAGAATTAGAAACTTTTTCATATCAATCGAAAACAATCAGCCGAATCAAATTTTACAAACTGGGTCCACAGCTAGAACATACGGAATATTGAATTAAGTCACACACAACTGGCCACATATCTGACAATCCTTAATCAAGCAATAGGAACACCAGAGCCAATGTGTATAATTATATGTTTCAAATACGGACAGTGCACAACACTATACTTTGACAGAATTCATCAACTCATACCTCCACTTCACCACCAGGAATAGTGGAGATGATGACTCGTACTGCGTTGGTCACTCGGAACCGCACAGACATCGGAGTGAAGAGCTCTCTGCCAAGCAACTCAAACAGCCCTTCTCTCAGTCTGTTGGTGCTGTCGGGAAGTTCCGTTTCCTGGAAGTCGCCAATGGCCAGCGGACGTGCGCCTTCCTCACAGGGCCGTACTACACAGAGAATGCAAAACAAGCATAACAAGGAGAATTGCCGCTGATGAAAAGCAATCTGCAGGAACAGGTCCCTCATGTATTTGCATTCGAATAACTGTCAATGGATTTCAGTTTTGCAAAACAATAAAACCATACAGGGGCTCCAAGGATACATGAAACACAGTTTGTATGAATTCAAATCAGGGTCAAATTCTCATCAGAATACAAACTGTGACCAGCTCGGCCCGCCCTAGCCTACGGCTTTGCTCTAAGGAGTGCAGGCAGGAAAATCGTTCAGATTCTATCACTTGCTCCTCTCCGGCTCCTATCTAACTGATAGGTCCTTCGGTAGTTCATGCAAGCAGTCATCACACGTAATTCAAAGAGGGTAACATACCAAACGAATTCTCGACTTCTTCTTCTTCGTTTTTTTTTCTTTTTTTTTTCTTTTTTCTTTTTCTTTCTTTCTTTTCTCCATTTCTCTCTCTCTCTCTCTCTCTCTCTCTCTCTCTCCTCTCTCTCTCTCTCTCTCTCTCTCTCTCTCTCTCTCTCTCTCTTCCTTCTCTTTCTCTCTTTTCCTCTGCACCTTGATTGCTTGGCAATTGTCCCGTCAACCGCACACGGTTACCCCAGGAAGGCTGAACGTACCACAGCTGTGACTGAGCGTCAAAATGTGAGACAAGCGGCGCAGGAGCAACACCGCTGAAGTTGACATTAAAGACGGAACAGCAACCCAACTGTGACTATCAACCTCCAGTCCTATATTCTCTCTTCCACGACGCAACATTTTGCCTTTCGCCCACAAAGTGATGGGCAGACTACGGGTCTCATGAGATCTAATCAATACGAAAGGGCAAGCAAAAACACGAAAAAAGCCGCCGTTGCAACACTTTCATCTATCTGAGAGACAAATAAAAACACAAAATGCAATCATCTACCCACTGCAACGCTTGATGGCGACTGATAAAAGTGGAATCTCAAATGTGTATGGCGAAAAAGAACAAAGCACACATCGAAAAATGGTTAGCACATCAAACAACACCAATGGCAAACAAACATATTGATGTCATCCAGCTTGACAATGGAATTTTGACACATCATATCGGAAGAAAAAAACATGTACTTTCCGCCTATGGAGGACTATTTTACTAGTTTTACAGACATACACATACATGACATTTAATTCCGATAAGAGTTCTATTTTAGGACATGGGCATAATGACCACAACGTGAAACTAACCAATATCATTCCCTCCCTTTTGTTCTCTTTCGAGCGTTTCTGTGGTCGTCAAATCCATTTTTGTTTTCAAACGGAATCTGTTTCTTTGCGGCTAACTGTGCACACATACCTGTCGTTGTAGTTGGTGGTCCTGTGGTAGTTGGAGGTCCAGTTGTAGTTGGAGGTCCTGTGGTACTTGGAGGTACAGTGGTAGTTGGAGGTCCAGTGGTAGTTGGAGGTCCAGTGGTTGTTGGTGGTGCAGTGGTAGTTGTGGTTACTGCAGTGGACAACGTGAGAGATAAGTAGAGAAACAAAGCGAGTCTGTTCCATTTTATAATAAGATGAGGATAAAAGCAGGATGAAGGATTCCAAAGATCTGTCCGCCGTACAGCGGCTTCTCAGGGTCAAAGAGTGAGTGAGCGAGACAGAGACACAGACAGAACGATAGAGACACAGAGAAAGAGGGAGTGATTCGTGGGGGCATAGGGATAGATAGAGAATAACTCAAGCAATAAACTTTACGATGGAAATAGAGCGCACGCCACGTCTTATGACATCCAAGCGCCACTCCTGAGGGAGTGCTATTGAACTAACAATTCATATTACACTCAATACACTATAAAACACTAATCTACTTGGCATCGAGTATGTGATCAAACACTAGGAGCTAAACACACCACAAAAACTACAGCCGGCACAACAGTTAATATCAATCATGGAAGAGAGACGGAGGGTGGTGCAGACAGAGGGAGGCACACTGTTGGAAAGAGGTGTGAGAAGTCAGACTCGGAAGGAGTGAGAGACTCGGAAGGTGAGAGTGAGTCAAGGACAGAGAAGTGGAGCAGAACGAGAGAGAGAGAGGAAAACAGAGTAGAAATAGACCGGGGTGAGGGGGGGGGGGGGCAAGACAGACAGACAGACAGACAGATGAAAGAAAGACAGAGAGAGAAATAAATGGCTTGCAAAGAAATTGTCAAGGTGCGGTTTTATGATACGCAAGGCCAAACAAGACTGTCAAAGAGCATGACTATAATCATTTCATATGCTCACATTTTCTTGATGCAAATCCAAATATGTAACATCAAATACCTTCTTTGCATGCCTGAACCTCTTCAACTGTGAACTCCATAGCATCTGCGGATGTTGGCTTTTTGACAGCAACGACCTTTATGGCTCTGACCAGTGGTGAATCAGCGGGGAATGTGAAGGTGTGGGTACCATCTTCCACTGGCTCAATCCTCTGTAACAGTCATAGTCATTATTGTCAGTAATCGGCCTATATCCACTTTTACTCCCGTCGGCTCGCTGTCTTCAAATGGATTCAGGATTACAGCTACTAGCAATCCCTGTGCGGTGTTAGAAATATACGGGAACTATCAATATAAAGGCTAATGACTTATCTGCGTTGTTGGATTTTCAATATTACACTCCTGTCAACAGCACAGCTGCACTTCATGACGAACAAACACCGTCATCATGCAGTCAATACAGAATTAGAAACTTTTTCATATCAATCGAAAACAATCAGCCGAATCAAATTTTACAAACTGGGTCCACAGCTAGAACATACGGAATATTGAATTAAGTCACACACAACTGGCCACATATCTGACAATCCTTAATCAAGCAATAGGAACACCAGAGCCAATGTGTATAATTATATGTTTCAAATACGGACAGTGCACAACACTATACTTTGACAGAATTCATCAACTCATACCTCCACTTCACCACCAGGAATAGTGGAGATGATGACTCGTACTGCGTTGGTCACTCGGAACCGCACAGACATCGGAGTGAAGAGCTCTCTGCCAAGCAACTCAAACAGCCCTTCTCTCAGTCTGTTGGTGCTGTCGGGAAGTTCCGTTTCCTGGAAGTCGCCAATGGCCACCGGACGTGCGCCTTCCTCACAGGGCCGTACTACACAGAGAATGCAAAACAAGCATCACAAGGAGAATTGCCGCTGATGAAAAGCAATCTGCAGGAACAGGTCCCTGATGTATTTGCATTCGAATAACTGTCAATGGATTTCAGTTCTGCAAAACAATAAAACCATACAGGGGCTCCAAGGATACATGAAACACAGTTTGTATGAATTCAAATCAGGGTCAAATTCTCATCACAATACAAACTGTGACCATCTCGGCCCGCCCTAGCCTACGGCTTTGCTCTAAGGAGTGCAGGCAGGAAAATCGTTCAGATTCTATCACTTGCTCCTCTCCGGCTCCTATCTAACTGATAGGTCCTTCGGTAGTTCATGCAAGCAGTCATCACACGTAATTCAAAGAGGGTAACATACCAAACGAATTCTCGACTTCTTCTTCTTCGTTTTTTTTCTTTTTATTTTCTTTTTTCTTTTTCTTTCTTTCTTTTCTCCATTTTCTCTCTCTCTCTCTCTCTCTCTCTCTCTCTCTCTCTCTCTCTCTCTCTCTCTCTCTCTCTCTCTCTCTCTCTCTCTCTTCCTTCTCTTTCTCTCTTTTCCTCTGCACCTTGATTGCTTGGCAATTGTCCCGTCAACCGCACACGGTTACCCCAGGAAGGCTGAACGTACCACAGCTGTGACTGAGCGTCAAAATGTGAGACAAGCGGCGCAGGAGCAACACCGCTGAAGTTGACATTAAAGACGGAACAGCAACCCAACTGTGACTATCAACCTCCAGTCCTATATTCTCTCTTCCACGACGCAACATTTTGCCTTTCGCCCACAAAGTGACGGGCAGACTACGGGTCTCATGAGATCTAATCAATACGAAAGGGCAAGCAAAAACACGAAAAAAGCCGCCGTTGCAACACTTTCATCTATCTGAGAGACAAATAAAAACACAAAATGCAATCATCTACCCACTGCAACGCTTGATGGCGACTGATAAAAGTGGAATCTCAAATGTGTATGGCGAAAAAGAACAAAGCACACATCGAAAAATGGTTAGCACATCAAACAACACCAATGGCAAACAAACATATTGATGTCATCCAGCTTGACAATGGAATTTTGACACATCATATCGGAAGAAAAAAACATGTACTTTCCGCCTATGGAGGACTATTTTACTAGTTTTACAGACATACACATACATGACATTTAATTCCGATAAGAGTTCTATTTTAGGACATGGGCATAATGACCACAACGTGAAACTAACCAATATCATTCCCTCCCTTTTGTTCTCTTTCGAGCGTTTCTGTGGTCGTCAAATCCATTTTTGTTTTCAAACGGAATCTGTTTCTTTGCGGCTAACTGTGCACACATACCTGTCGTTGTAGTTGGTGGTCCTGTGGTAGTTGGAGGTCCAGTTGTAGTTGGAGGTCCTGTGGTACTTGGAGGTACAGTGGTAGTTGGAGGTCCAGTGGTAGTTGGAGGTCCAGTGGTTGTTGGTGGTGCAGTGGTAGTTGTGGTTACTGCAGTGGACAACGTGAGAGATAAGTAGAGAAACAAAGCGAGTCTGTTCCATTTTATAATAAGATGAGGATAAAAGCAGGATGAAGGATTCCAAAGATCTGTCCGCCGTACAGCGGCTTCTCAGGGTCAAAGAGTGAGTGAGCGAGACAGAGACACAGACAGAACGATAGAGACACAGAGAAAGAGGGAGTGATTCGTGGGGGCATAGGGATAGATAGAGAATAACTCAAGCAATAAACTTTACGATGGAAATAGAGCGCACGCCACGTCTTATGACATCCAAGCGCCACTCCTGAGGGAGTGCTATTGAACTAACAATTCATATTACACTCAATACACTATAAAACACTAATCTACTTGGCATCGAGTATGTGATCAAACACTAGGAGCTAAACACACCACAAAAACTACAGCCGGCACAACAGTTAATATCAATCATGGAAGAGAGACGGAGGGTGGTGCAGACAGAGGGAGGCACACAGTTGGAAAGAGGTGTGAGAAGTCAGACTCGGAAGGAGTGAGAGACTCGGAAGGTGAGAGTGAGTCAAGGACAGAGAAGTGGAGCAGAACGAGAGAGAGGAAAACAGAGTAAAATAGACGGGGGTGAGGGGGGGGGGCAAGAGAGACAGACAGACAGAAAGACAGATGAAAGAGAGACAGAGAGAGAAATAAATGGCTTGCAAAGAAATTGTCAAGGTGCGGTTTTGTGATACGCAAGGCCAAACAAGACTGTCAAAGAGCATGACTATAATCATTTCATATGCTCACATTTTCTTGATGCAAATCCAAATATGTAACATCAAATACCTTCTTTGCATGCCTGAACCTCTTCAACTGTGAACTCCATAGCATCTGCGGATGTTGGCTTTTTGACAGCAACGACCTTTATGGCTCTGACCAGTGGTGAATCAGCGGGGAATGTGAAGGTGTGGGTACCATCTTCCACTGGCTCAATCCTCTGTAACAGTCATAGTCATTATTGTCAGTAATCGGCCTATATCCACTTTTACTCCCGTCGGCTCGCTGTCTTCAAATGGATTCAGGATTACAGCTACTAGCAATCCCTGTGCGGTGTTAGAAATATACGGGAACTATCAATACAAAGGCTAATGACTTATCTGCGTTGTTGGATTTTCAATATTACACTCCTGTCAACAGCACAGCTGCACTTCATGACGAACAAACACCGTCATCATGCAGTCAATACAGAATTAGAAACTTTTTCATATCAATCGAAAACAATCAGCCGAATCAAATTTTACAAACTGGGTCCACAGCTAGAACATACGGAATATTGAATTAAGTCACACACAACTGGCCACATATCTGACAATCCTTAATCAAGCAATAGGAACACCAGAGCCAATGTGTATAATTATATGTTTCAAATACGGACAGTGCACAACACTATACTTTGACAGAATTCATCAACTCATACCTCCACTTCACCACCAGGAATAGTGGAGATGATGACTCGTACTGCGTTGGTCACTCGGAACCGCACAGACATCGGAGTGAAGAGCTCTCTGCCAAGCAACTCAAACAGCCCTTCTCTCAGTCTGTTGGTGCTGTCGGGAAGTTCCGTTTCCTGGAAGTCGCCAATGGCCAGCGGACGTGCGCCTTCCTCACAGGGCCGTACTACACAGAGAATGCAAAACAAGCATAACAAGGAGAATTGCCGCTGATGAAAAGCAATCTGCAGGAACAGGTCCCTCATGTATTTGCATTCGAATAACTGTCAATGGATTTCAGTTTTGCAAAACAATAAAACCATACAGGGGCTCCAAGGATACATGAAACACAGTTTGTATGAATTCAAATCAGGGTCAAATTCTCATCAGAATACAAACTGTGACCAGCTCGGCCCGCCCTAGCCTACGGCTTTGCTCTAAGGAGTGCAGGCAGGAAAATCGTTCAGATTCTATCACTTGCTCCTCTCCGGCTCCTATCTAACTGATAGGTCCTTCGGTAGTTCATGCAAGCAGTCATCACACGTAATTCAAAGAGGGTAACATACCAAACGAATTCTCGACTTCTTCTTCTTCGTTTTTTTTTTTTTTATTTTCTTTTTTCTTTTTCTTTCTTTCTTTTCTCCATTTCTCTCTCTCTCTCTCTCTCTCTCTCTCTCTCTCTCTCTCTCTCTCTCTCTCTCTCTCTCTCTCTCTCTCTCTCTTCCTTCTCTTTCTCTCTTTTCCTCTGCACCTTGATTGCTTGGCAATTGTCCCGTCAACCGCACACGGTTACCCCAGGAAGGCTGAACGTACCACAGCTGTGACTGAGCGTCAAAATGTGAGACAAGCGGCGCAGGAGCAACACCGCTGAAGTTGACATTAAAGACGGAACAGCAACCCAACTGTGACTATCAACCTCCAGTCCTATATTCTCTCTTCCACGACGCAACATTTTGCCTTTCGCCCACAAAGTGATGGGCAGACTACGGGTCTCATGAGATCTAATCAATACGAAAGGGCAAGCAAAAACACGAAAAAAGCCGCCGTTGCAACACTTTCATCTATCTGAGAGACAAATAAAAACACAAAATGCAATCATCTACCCACTGCAACGCTTGATGGCGACTGATAAAAGTGGAATCTCAAATGTGTATGGCGAAAAAGAACAAAGCACACATCGAAAAATGGTTAGCACATCAAACAACACCAATGGCAAACAAACATATTGATGTCATCCAGCTTGACAATGGAATTTTGACACATCATATCGGAAGAAAAAAACATGTACTTTCCGCCTATGGAGGACTATTTTACTAGTTTTACAGACATACACATACATGACATTTAATTCCGATAAGAGTTCTATTTTAGGACATGGGCATAATGACCACAACGTGAAACTAACCAATATCATTCCCTCCCTTTTGTTCTCTTTCGAGCGTTTCTGTGGTCGTCAAATCCATTTTTGTTTTCAAACGGAATCTGTTTCTTTGCGGCTAACTGTGCACACATACCTGTCGTTGTAGTTGGTGGTCCTGTGGTAGTTGGAGGTCCAGTTGTAGTTGGAGGTCCTGTGGTACTTGGAGGTACAGTGGTAGTTGGAGGTCCAGTGGTAGTTGGAGGTCCAGTGGTTGTTGGTGGTGCAGTGGTAGTTGTGGTTACTGCAGTGGACAACGTGAGAGATAAGTAGAGAAACAAAGCGAGTCTGTTCCATTTTATAATAAGATGAGGATAAAAGCAGGATGAAGGATTCCAAAGATCTGTCCGCCGTACAGCGGCTTCTCAGGGTCAAAGAGTGAGTGAGCGAGACAGAGACACAGACAGAACGATAGAGACACAGAGAAAGAGGGAGTGATCCGTGGGGGCATAGGGATAGATAGAGAATAACTCAAGCAATAAACTTTACGATGGAAATAGAGCGCACGCCACGTCTTATGACATCCAAGCGCCACTCCTGAGGGAGTGCTATTGAACTAACAATTCATATTACACTCAATACACTATAAAACACTAATCTACTTGGCATCGAGTATGTGATCAAACACTAGGAGCTAAACACACCACAAAAACTACAGCCGGCACAACAGTTAATATCAATCATGGAAGAGAGACGGAGGGTGGTGCAGACAGAGGGAGGCACACAGTTGGAAAGAGGTGTGAGAAGTCAGACTCGGAAGGAGTGAGAGACTCGGAAGGTGAGAGTGAGTCAAGGACAGAGAAGTGGAGCAGAACGAGAGAGAGAGGAAAACAGAGTAAAATAGACGGGGGTGGAGGGGGGGGGGGGCAAGAGAGACAGACAGACAGACAGACAGATGAAAGAGAGACAGAGAGAGAAATAAATGGCTTGCAAAGAAATTGTCAAGGTGCGGTTTTGTGATACGCAAGGCCAAACAAGACTGTCAAAGAGCATGACTATAATCATTTCATATGCTCACATTTTCTTGATGCAAATCCAAATATGTAACATCAAATACCTTCTTTGCATGCCTGAACCTCTTCAACTATGAACTCCATAGCATCTGCGGATGTTGGCTTTTTGACAGCAACGACCTTTATGGCTCTGACCAGTGGTGAATCAGCGGGGAATGTGAAGGTGTGGGTACCATCTTCCACTGGCTCAATCCTCTGTAACAGTCATAGTCATTATTGTCAGTAATCGGCCTATATCCACTTTTACTCCCGTCGGCTCGCTGTCTTCAAATGGATTCAGGATTACAGCTACTAGCAATCCCTGTGCGGTGTTAGAAATATACGGGAACTATCAATACAAAGGCTAATGACTTATCTGCGTTGTTGGATTTTCAATATTACACTCCTGTCAACAGCACAGCTGCACTTCATGACGAACAAACACCGTCATCATGCAGTCAATACAGAATTAGAAACTTTTTCATATCAATCGAAAACAATCAGCCGAATCAAATTTTACAAACTGGGTCCACAGCTAGAACATACGGAATATTGAATTAAGTCACACACAACTGGCCACATATCTGACAATCCTTAATCAAGCAATAGGAACACCAGAGCCAATGTGTATAATTATATGTTTCAAATACGGACAGTGCACAACACTATACTTTGACAGAATTCATCAACTCATACCTCCACTTCACCACCAGGGATAGTGGAGATGATGACTCGTACTGCGTTGGTCACTCGGAACCGCACAGACATCGGAGTGAAGAGCTCTCTGCCAAGCAACTCAAACAGCCCTTCTCTCAGTCTGTTGGTGCTGTCGGGAAGTTCCGTTTCCTGGAAGTCGCCAATGGCCAGCGGACGTGCGCCTTCCTCACAGGGCCGTACTACATACACAGAGAATGCAAAACAAGCATAACAAGGAGAATTGCCGCTGATGAAAAGCAATCTGCAGGAACAGGTCCCTCATGTATTTGCATTCGAATAACTGTCAATGGATTTCAGTTTTGCAAAACAATAAAACCATACAGGGGCTCCAAGGATACATGAAACACAGTTTGTATGAATTCAAATCAGGGTCAAATTCTCATCAGAATACAAACTGTGACCAGCTCGGCCCGCCCTAGCCTACGGCTTTGCTCTAAGGAGTGCAGGCAGGAAAATCGTTCAGATTCTATCACTTGCTCCTCTCCGGCTCCTATTTAACTGATAGGTCCTTCGGTAGTTCATGCAAGCAGTCATCACACGTAATTCAAAGAGGGTAACATACCAAACGAATTCTCGACTTCTTCTTCTTCGTTTTTTTTTTTTTTTTTTTTTTTTTTTCTTTTTCTTTCTTTCTTTTCTCCATTCTCTCTCTCTCTCTCTCTCTCTCTCTCTCTCTCTCTCTCTCTCTCTCTCTCTCTCTCTCTCTCTCTCTCTCTCTCTCTCTTCCTTCTCTTTCTCTCTTTTCCTCTGCACCTTGATTGCTTGGCAATTGTCCCGTCAACCGCACACGGTTACCCCAGGAAGGCTGAACGTACCACAGCTGTGACTGAGCGTCAAAATGTGAGACAAGCGGCGCAGGAGCAACACCGCTGAAGTTGACATTAAAGACGGAACAGCAACCCAACTGTGACTATCAACCTCCAGTCCTATATTCTCTCTTCCACGACGCAACATTTTGCCTTTCGCCCACAAAGTGGTGGGCAGACTACGGGTCTCATGAGATCTAATCAATACGAAAGGGCAAGCAAAAACACGAAAAAAGCCGCCGTTGCAACACTTTCATCTATCTGAGAGACAAATAAAAACACAAAATGCAATCATCTACCCACTGCAACGCTTGATGGCGACTGATAAAAGTGGAATCTCAAATGTGTATGGCGAAAAAGAACAAAGCACACATCGAAAAATGGTTAGCACATCAAACAACACCAATGGCAAACAAACATATTGATGTCATCCAGCTTGACAATGGAATTTTGACACATCATATCGGAAGAAAAAAACATGTACTTTCCGCCTATGGAGGACTATTTTACTAGTTTTACAGACATACACATACATGACATTTAATTCCGATAAGAGTTCTATTTTAGGACATGGGCATAATGACCACAACGTGAAACTAACCAATATCATTCCCTCCCTTTTGTTCTCTTTCGAGCGTTTCTGTGGTCGTCAAATCCATTTTTGTTTTCAAACGGAATCTGTTTCTTTGCGGCTAACTGTGCACACATACCTGTCGTTGTAGTTGGTGGTCCTGTGGTAGTTGGAGGTCCAGTTGTAGTTGGAGGTCCTGTGGTACTTGGAGGTACAGTGGTAGTTGGAGGTCCAGTGGTAGTTGGAGGTCCAGTGGTTGTTGGTGGTGCAGTGGTAGTTGTGGTTACTGCAGTGGACAACGTGAGAGATAAGTAGAGAAACAAAGCGAGTCTGTTCCATTTTATAATAAGATGAGGATAAAAGCAGGATGAAGGATTCCAAAGATCTGTCCGCCGTACAGCGGCTTCTCAGGGTCAAAGAGTGAGTGAGCGAGACAGAAACACAGACAGAACGATAGAGACACAGAGAAAGAGGGAGTGATCCGTGGGGGCATAGGGATAGATAGAGAATAACTCAAGCAATAAACTTTACGATGGAAATAGAGCGCACGCCACGTCTTATGACATCCAAGCGCCACTCCTGAGGGAGTGCTATTGAACTAACAATTCATATTACACTCAATACACTATAAAACACTAATCTACTTGGCATCGAGTATGTGATCAAACACTAGGAGCTAAACACACCACAAAAACTACAGCCGGCACAACAGTTAATATCAATCATGGAAGAGAGACGGAGGGTGGTGCAGACAGAGGGAGGCACACAGTTGGAAAGAGGTGTGAGAAGTCAGACTCGGAAGGAGTGAGAGACTCGGAAGGTGAGAGTGAGTCAAGGACAGAGAAGTGGAGCAGAACGAGAGAGAGAGGAAAACAGAGTAAAATAGACGGGGGTGGAGGGGGGGGGGGGGCAAGAGAGACAGACAGACAGACAGACAGATGAAAGAGAGACAGAGAGAGAAATAAATGGCTTGCAAAGAAATTGTCAAGGTGCGGTTTTGTGATACGCAAGGCCAAACAAGACTGTCAAAGAGCATGACTATAATCATTTCATATGCTCACATTTTCTTGATGCAAATCCAAATATGTAACATCAAATACCTTCTTTGCATGCCTGAACCTCTTCAACTATGAACTCCATAGCATCTGCGGATGTTGGCTTTTTGACAGCAACGACCTTTATGGCTCTGACCAGTGGTGAATCAGCGGGGAATGTGAAGGTGTGGGTACCATCTTCCACTGGCTCAATCCTCTGTAACAGTCATAGTCATTATTGTCAGTAATCGGCCTATATCCACTTTTACTCCCGTCGGCTCGCTGTCTTCAAATGGATTCAGGATTACAGCTACTAGCAATCCCTGTGCGGTGTTAGAAATATACGGGAACTATCAATACAAAGGCTAATGACTTATCTGCGTTGTTGGATTTTCAATATTACACTCCTGTCAACAGCACAGCTGCACTTCATGACGAACAAACACCGTCATCATGCAGTCAATACAGAATTAGAAACTTTTTCATATCAATCGAAAACAATCAGCCGAATCAAATTTTACAAACTGGGTCCACAGCTAGAACATACGGAATATTGAATTAAGTCACACACAACTGGCCACATATCTGACAATCCTTAATCAAGCAATAGGAACACCAGAGCCAATGTGTATAATTATATGTTTCAAATACGGACAGTGCACAACACTATACTTTGACAGAATTCATCAACTCATACCTCCACTTCACCACCAGGGATAGTGGAGATGATGACTCGTACTGCGTTGGTCACTCGGAACCGCACAGACATCGGAGTGAAGAGCTCTCTGCCAAGCAACTCAAACAGCCCTTCTCTCAGTCTGTTGGTGCTGTCGGGAAGTTCCGTTTCCTGGAAGTCGCCAATGGCCAGCGGACGTGCGCCTTCCTCACAGGGCCGTACTACATACACAGAGAATGCAAAACAAGCATAACAAGGAGAATTGCCGCTGATGAAAAGCAATCTGCAGGAACAGGTCCCTCATGTATTTGCATTCGAATAACTGTCAATGGATTTCAGTTTTGCAAAACAATAAAACCATACAGGGGCTCCAAGGATACATGAAACACAGTTTGTATGAATTCAAATCAGGGTCAAATTCTCATCAGAATACAAACTGTGACCAGCTCGGCCCGCCCTAGCCTACGGCTTTGCTCTAAGGAGTGCAGGCAGGAAAATCGTTCAGATTCTATCACTTGCTCCTCTCCGGCTCCTATCTAACTGATAGGTCCTTCGGTAGTTCATGCAAGCAGTCATCACACGTAATTCAAAGAGGGTAACATACCAAACGAATTCTCGACTTCTTCTTCTTCGTTTTTTTTCTTTTTATTTTCTTTTTTCTTTTTCTTTCTTTCTTTTCTCCATTCTCTCTCTCTCTCTCTCTCTCTCTCTCTCTCTCTCTCTCTCTCTCTCTCTCTCTCTCTCTCTCTCTCTCTCTGTCTCTCTCTCTCTCTCTCTCTCTTCCTTCTCTTTCTCTCTTTTCCTCTGCACCTTGATTGCTTGGCAATTGTCCCGTCAACCGCACACGGTTACCCCAGGAAGGCTGAACGTACCACAGCTGTGACTGAGCGTCAAAATGTGAGACAAGCGGCGCAGGAGCAACACCGCTGAAGTTGACATTAAAGACGGAACAGCAACCCAACTGTGACTATCAACCTCCAGTCCTATATTCTCTCTTCCACGACGCAACATTTTGCCTTTCGCCCACAAAGTGATGGGCAGACTACGGGTCTCATGAGATCTAATCAATACGAAAGGGCAAGCAAAAACACGAAAAAAGCCGCCGTTGCAACACTTTCATCTATCTGAGAGACAAATAAAAACACAAAATGCAATCATCTACCCACTGCAACGCTTGATGGCGACTGATAAAAGTGGAATCTCAAATGTGTATGGCGAAAAAGAACAAAGCACACATCGAAAAATGGTTAGCACATCAAACAACACCAATGGCAAACAAACATATTGATGTCATCCAGCTTGACAATGGAATTTTGACACATCATATCGGAAGAAAAAAACATGTACTTTCCGCCTATGGAGGACTATTTTACTAGTTTTACAGACATACACATACATGACATTTAATTCCGATAAGAGTTCTATTTTAGGACATGGGCATAATGACCACAACGTGAAACTAACCAATATCATTCCCTCCCTTTTGTTCTCTTTCGAGCGTTTCTGTGGTCGTCAAATCCATTTTTGTTTTCAAACGGAATCTGTTTCTTTGCGGCTAACTGTGCACACATACCTGTCGTTGTAGTTGGTGGTCCTGTGGTAGTTGGAGGTCCAGTTGTAGTTGGAGGTCCTGTGGTACTTGGAGGTACAGTGGTAGTTGGAGGTCCAGTGGTAGTTGGAGGTCCAGTGGTTGTTGGTGGTGCAGTGGTAGTTGTGGTTACTGCAGTGGACAACGTGAGAGATAAGTAGAGAAACAAAGCGAGTCTGTTCCATTTTATAATAAGATGAGGATAAAAGCAGGATGAAGGATTCCAAAGATCTGTCCGCCGTACAGCGGCTTCTCAGGGTCAAAGAGTGAGTGAGCGAGACAGAGACACAGACAGAACGATAGAGACACAGAGAAAGAGGGAGTGATCCGTGGGGGCATAGGGATAGATAGAGAATAACTCAAGCAATAAACTTTACGATGGAAATAGAGCGCACGCCACGTCTTATGACATCCAAGCGCCACTCCTGAGGGAGTGCTATTGAACTAACAATTCATATTACACTCAATACACTATAAAACACTAATCTACTTGGCATCGAGTATGTGATCAAACACTAGGAGCTAAACACACCACAAAAACTACAGCCGGCACAACAGTTAATATCAATCATGGAAGAGAGACGGAGGGTGGTGCAGACAGAGGGAGGCACACAGTTGGAAAGAGGTGTGAGAAGTCAGACTCGGAAGGAGTGAGAGACTCGGAAGGTGAGAGTGAGTCAAGGACAGAGAAGTGGAGCAGAACGAGAGAGAGAGGAAAACAGAGTAAAATAGACGGGGGTGGAGGGGGGGGGGGGGCAAGAGAGACAGACAGACAGACAGACAGATGAAAGAGAGACAGAGAGAGAAATAAATGGCTTGCAAAGAAATTGTAAAGGTGCGGTTTTGTGATACGCAAGGCCAAACAAGACTGTCAAAGAGCATGACTATAATCATTTCATATGCTCACATTTTCTTGATGCAAATCCAAATATGTAACATCAAATACCTTCTTTGCATGCCTGAACCTCTTCAACTATGAACTCCATAGCATCTGCGGATGTTGGCTTTTTGACAGCAACGACCTTTATGGCTCTGACCAGTGGTGAATCAGCGGGGAATGTGAAGGTGTGGGTACCATCTTCCACTGGCTCAATCCTCTGTAACAGTCATAGTCAGTATTGTCAGTAATCGGCCTATATCCACTTTTACTCCCGTCGGCTCGCTGTCTTCAAATGGATTCAGGATTACAGCTACTAGCAATCCCTGTGCGGTGTTAGAAATATACGGGAACTATCAATACAAAGGCTAATGACTTATCTGCGTTGCTGGATTTTCAATATTACACTCCTGTCAACAGCACAGCTGCACTTCATGACGAACAAACACCGTCATCATGCAGTCAATACAGAATTAGAAACTTTTTCATATCAATCGAAAACAATCAGCCGAATCAAATTTTACAAACTGGGTCCACAGCTAGAACATACGGAATATTGAATTAAGTCACTCACAACTGGCCACATATCTGACAATCCTTAATCAAGCAATAGGAACACCAGAGCCAATGTGTATAATTATATGTTTCAAATACGGACAGTGCACAACACTATACTTTGACAGAATTCATCAACTCATACCTCCACTTCACCACCAGGGATAGTGGAGATGATGACTCGTACTGCGTTGGTCACTCGGAACCGCACAGACATCGGAGTGAAGAGCTCTCTGCCAAGCAACTCAAACAGCCCTTCTCTCAGTCTGTTGGTGCTGTCGGGAAGTTCCGTTTCCTGGAAGTCGCCAATGGCCAGCGGACGTGCGCCTTCCTCACAGGGCCGTACTACATACACAGAGAATGCAAAACAAGCATAACAAGGAGAATTGCCGCTGATGAAAAGCAATCTGCAGGAACAGGTCCCTCATGTATTTGCATTCGAATAACTGTCAATGGATTTCAGTTTTGCAAAACAATAAAACCATACAGGGGCTCCAAGGATACATGAAACACAGTTTGTATGAATTCAAATCAGGGTCAAATTCTCATCAGAATACAAACTGTGACCAGCTCGGCCCGCCCTAGCCTACGGCTTTGCTCTAAGGAGTGCAGGCAGGAAAATCGTTCAGATTCTATCACTTGCTCCTCTCCGGCTCCTATCTAACTGATAGGTCCTTCGGTAGTTCATGCAAGCAGTCATCACACGTAATTCAAAGAGGGTAACATACCAAACGAATTCTCGACTTCTTCTTCTTCGTTTTTTTTTTTTTTATTTTCTTTTTTCTTTTTCTTTCTTTCTTTTCTCCATTTCTCTCTCTCTCTCTCTCTCTCTCTCTCTCTCTCTCTCTCTCTCTCTCTCTCTCTCTCTCTCTCTCTCTCTTCCTTCTCTTTCTCTCTTTTCCTCTGCACCTTGATTGCTTGGCAATTGTCCCGTCAACCGCACACGGTTACCCCAGGAAGGCTGAACGTACCACAGCTGTGACTGAGCGTCAAAATGTGAGACAAGCGGCGCAGGAGCAACACCGCTGAAGTTGACATTAAAGACGGAACAGCAACCCAACTGTGACTATCAACCTCCAGTCCTATATTCTCTCTTCCACGACGCAACATTTTGCCTTTCGCCCACAAAGTGATGGGCAGACTACGGGTCTCATGAGATCTAATCAATACGAAAGGGCAAGCAAAAACACGAAAAAAGCCGCCGTTGCAACACTTTCATCTATCTGAGAGACAAATAAAAACACAAAATGCAATCATCTACCCACTGCAACGCTTGATGGCGACTGATAAAAGTGGAATCTCAAATGTGTATGGCGAAAAAGAACAAAGCACACATCGAAAAATGGTTAGCACATCAAACAACACCAATGGCAAACAAACATATTGATGTCATCCAGCTTGACAATGGAATTTTGACACATCATATCGGAAGAAAAAAACATGTACTTTCCGCCTATGGAGGACTATTTTACTAGTTTTACAGACATACACATACATGACATTTAATTCCGATAAGAGTTCTATTTTAGGACATGGGCATAATGACCACAACGTGAAACTAACCAATATCATTCCCTCCCTTTTGTTCTCTTTCGAGCGTTTCTGTGGTCGTCAAATCCATTTTTGTTTTCAAACGGAATCTGTTTCTTTGCGGCTAACTGTGCACACATACCTGTCGTTGTAGTTGGTGGTCCTGTGGTAGTTGGAGGTCCAGTTGTAGTTGGAGGTCCTGTGGTACTTGGAGGTACAGTGGTAGTTGGAGGTCCAGTGGTAGTTGGAGGTCCAGTGGTTGTTGGTGGTGCAGTGGTAGTTGTGGTTACTGCAGTGGACAACGTGAGAGATAAGTAGAGAAACAAAGCGAGTCTGTTCCATTTTATAATAAGATGAGGATAAAAGCAGGATGAAGGATTCCAAAGATCTGTCCGCCGTACAGCGGCTTCTCAGGGTCAAAGAGTGAGTGAGCGAGACAGAGACACAGACAGAACGATAGAGACACAGAGAAAGAGGGAGTGATCCGTGGGGGCATAGGGATAGATAGAGAATAACTCAAGCAATAAACTTTACGATGGAAATAGAGCGCACGCCACGTCTTATGACATCCAAGCGCCACTCCTGAGGGAGTGCTATTGAACTAACAATTCATATTACACTCAATACACTATAAAACACTAATCTACTTGGCATCGAGTATGTGATCAAACACTAGGAGCTAGACACACCACAAAAACTACAGCCGGCACAACAGTTAATATCAATCATGGAAGAGAGACGGAGGGTGGTGCAGACAGAGGGAGGCACACAATTGGAAAGAGGTGTGAGAAGTCAGACTCGGAAGGAGTGAGAGACTCGGAAGGTGAGAGTGAGTCAAGGACAGAGAAGTGGAGCAGAACGAGAGAGAGAGGAAAACAGAGTAAAATAGACGGGGGTGGAGGGGGGGGGGGGGAAAGAGAGACAGACAGACAGACAGACAGATGAAAGAGAGACAGAGAGAGAAATAAATGGCTTGCAAAGAAATTGTAAAGGTGCGGTTTTGTGATACGCAAGGCCAAACAAGACTGTCAAAGAGCATGACTATAATCATTTCATATGCTCACATTTTCTTGATGCAAATCCAAATATGTAACATCAAATACCTTCTTTGCATGCCTGAACCTCTTCAACTATGAACTCCATAGCATCTGCGGATGTTGGCTTTTTGACAGCAACGACCTTTATGGCTCTGACCAGTGGTGAATCAGCGGGGAATGTGAAGGTGTGGGTACCATCTTCCACTGGCTCAATCCTCTGTAACAGTCATAGTCAGTATTGTCAGTAATCGGCCTATATCCACTTTTACTCCCGTCGGCTCGCTGTCTTCAAATGGATTCAGGATTACAGCTACTAGCAATCCCTGTGCGGTGTTAGAAATATACGGGAACTATCAATACAAAGGCTAATGACTTATCTGCGTTGCTGGATTTTCAATATTACACTCCTGTCAACAGCACAGCTGCACTTCATGACGAACAAACACCGTCATCATGCAGTCAATACAGAATTAGAAACTTTTTCATATCAATCGAAAACAATCAGCCGAATCAAATTTTACAAACTGGGTCCACAGCTAGAACATACGGAATATTGAATTAAGTCACTCACAACTGGCCACATATCTGACAATCCTTAATCAAGCAATAGGAACACCAGAGCCAATGTGTATAATTATATGTTTCAAATACGGACAGTGCACAACACTATACTTTGACAGAATTCATCAACTCATACCTCCACTTCACCACCAGGGATAGTGGAGATGATGACTCGTACTGCGTTGGTCACTCGGAACCGCACAGACATCGGAGTGAAGAGCTCTCTGCCAAGCAATTCAAACAGCCCTTCTCTCAGTCTGTTGGTGCTGTCGGGAAGTTCCGTTTCCTGGAAGTCGCCAATGGCCAGCGGACGTGCGCCTTCCTCACAGGGCCGTACTACATACACAGAGAATGCAAAACAAGCATAACAAGGAGAATTGCCGCTGATGAAAAGCAATCTGCAGGAACAGGTCCCTCATGTATTTGCATTCGAATAACTGTCAATGGATTTCAGTTTTGCAAAACAATAAAACCATACAGGGGCTCCAAGGATACATGAAACACAGTTTGTATGAATTCAAATCAGGGTCAAATTCTCATCAGAATACAAACTGTGACCAGCTCGGCCCGCTCTAGCCTACAGCTTTGCTCTAAGGAGTGCAGGCAGGAAAATCGTTCAGATTCTATCACTTGCTCCTCTCCGGCTCCTATCTAACTGATAGGTCCTTCGGTAGTTCATGCAAGCAGTCATCACACGTAATTCAAAGAGGGTAACATACCAAACGAATTCTCGACTTCTTCTTCTTCGTTTGTTTCTTTTTTTCTTTTTTTCTTTTTCTTTCTTTCTTTTCTCCATTCTCTCTCTCTCTCTCTCTCTCTCTCTCTCTCTCTCTCTCTCTCTCTCTCTCTCTCTCTCTCTTCCTTCTCTTTCTCTCTTTTCCTCTGCACCTTGATTGCTTGGCAATTGTCCCGTCAACCGCACACGGTTACCCCAGGAAGGCTGAACGTACCACAGCTGTGACTGAGCGTCAAAATGTGAGACAAGCGGCGCAGGAGCAACACCGCTGAAGTTGACATTAAAGACGGAACAGCAACCCAACTGTGACTATCAACCTCCAGTCCTATATTCTCTCTTCCACGACGCAACATTTTGCCTTATCGCCCACAAAGTGATAGGCAGACTACGGGTCTCATGAGATCTAATCAATAGGAAAGGGCAAGCAAAAACACGAAAAAAGCCGCCGTTGCAACACTTTCATCTATCTGAGAGACAAATAAAAACATAAAATGCATAAGACTTCTGCATAAGAATAGCGCCACACTGCGTGTCGAGTAATATATAACACACAGTTTATATACATTATGTTTAGGGTCAAGTTTTCGTCGGAACTGAAAAAGATGACAAGTTCAGCCAGTCCTAGCCTGCTGGTTTGCTCTAAGCACTACAGGTTGATAGATCCTCCAAACTCCATAATTTGCTCTGTTTCGGCTCCTATCTGGCAATGCCCTAACTTGGACCAACTTTGAAGGCTTGGACTATACAGAACTTTACTGTTATCCACTTGATGGATGTGTCTTTGTTCAAGCTGACTAAATTACTTGACCAAATTTGCAGGTGTTTCGGGTCCCGGGCCCGGTTAGCACCGGGATAATTGTGAATGATCAAAGTAAGTGTGTACCGTAATGTGTATAATGTCTATCCGTAGACCTGAAACAAAATCACATACAAACTACACGCTTACAGAGCATATAAACCTAAACAGTCCTCTACACCACCACAACTCAATCAACAAATATTCGCCCCCTCGTAGTTTAAATATGTGTCCCTTCATGCTTTTTCCCCTCGTCTTGCTTTCAGTCACAGTGCTCCTGTCTCCTTCCTTGAAAGGGGCAATACTGATCAAAGTCTTCAACGTCTGAGAGCTCACGTAGAAATGATGACCGAGACATGTACCGGAGGCTGCTTTATTAAGGGAGTAATCACTCAGTATGGAAACCCCTGACCTAATAAAACTGTGGTACGTACGGGCCATTGTAGACGAAGTCCTTCGTGTGTTCATGCAACCAGACACCACTAAAAAACACAGGTGATTCGGCAGGAGGGTAACATACAAGGAGCTCTTGTCCTTGTTTTGACCTCTGGACCTCGGTTGGTTAGTAACTAAATTGCCCTGTCAACCGAATAGGATAACCGCCGGACGATTGGCAAACCACGGATGTAACTGAGAGTCAAAAAGTGAGACGAGCGGCACAGGAGCAACACCCCTGAAGCTGACATTAAAGATGGAACAGCAACCCGCCTGTGACTATCAACCTCCATTCCTATATCCTCTCTTCCACTACGCAACATTTTGTCTTTCGCCT
>OY757552.1:15431811-15457816 GCA_963584105.1 Alviniconcha strummeri
AAATCCCGCAACGGACGCAAGACTAACAGGTAACGGTCATGCACCCATCCACGCGGTGACCACGTTCGATCGTGTTTAACTAGGCATTCAACAGCGGCTGCTTGTGTCGACCACTACCGTCTCTGTTCAACTGTCAATGCGACAATACCCACCAAATTCACGTACCAACACAAAGTTTTTGCTTGAGACCCATGAACATGTACACTAAGTATTGTTTGTTCAGCATGTCGTATCGGCGACCGCACAATTACAGTAGGCTATATTGTCTGTCAAACAAGGTTAACTTTAATTCAGTCTGCGATTTTATTGTACTATTGAAACGAAGACAAACTCTATGACCCTAACTCAAATCTAGAGCTTGATTTGTAGATCCTGGGGAGGAATGCTGTCTTCTGCTTGGCACAAATATTTGACGACTTCAGTAACTTACCAAGCACTATATACACAGCATTTCTTCCGAGAACCTACATATCATGTTCGAGGTCGGAGCCTTTGTTGTCTTGTACTGTTCCCTCCAAATGAGCAACATCAATGCATCCATTAATGTCCAAAGCCAAACCTACATCAGGGCCAGGTTCCACAGATTTGTACACAACGTCCGGTGGACCGGGCTTGTCATCGTCTGGAACCTCTTCAACGTACTGTGGGCCCTCAAAGACATTGTTTTGTACGAAGGTGCCGGGTGTTTCGCCCTCTACGGGGGTAGCGCCAGGCGGCACTTCAGGAGTCATGTCCTCATTGCAGGGAGATTCGATGGGTCCTGTCATCAACAAAAACAGCGGGTGTGAGACCAGAATTCTAATATTTTCAAACATCGGACAATATAATCCAAAATAGAGCTGCTAATAATCACGCACACACACACACACACACACACACACACACACACACACACACACACACACACACACACACACACACACACACACACACACATATATATATATACACATACACACACACACACACACACACACACACACACATATATATATACACACATCAAAATTGCAACGGTCTGCTTACTTCCTTCCAATGCAGACTGTGTAAAGATTATTGCTGTGTATGGTTTTGCATGAAATGGCTTCGCTGTTGCATAGAAAAGAGTAGCAGACCTGTTTAGTGTTTATACAAGATGACTGTATCGAACACTACAATCGGCATAATGATCTCAAATTTTTTAGAACAAAATAAGTTCCATTACCTGTCAAGTGTGCTTGCGATGGTGAAATATATCAAATGATACTTATGTTTTGAACACCGAATTTATTTCACTAAAGTGAAGTTACCTGTTGTAGCTGGCGGTCCTGAGGTAGTTCGAGGTCCAGTAGTAGTTGGTGGTCCAGTAGTAGTTGGAGGTCCAGTGGTAGTTGGAGGTCCTGTGGTAGTTGGAGGTCCAGTGGTAGTTGGGGGTCCAGTAGTAGTTGGTGGTCCAGTGGTAGTTGGAGGTCCAGTAGTTGTTGGAGGTCCAGTGGTAGTTGGAGGTCCAGTAGTAGTTGGTGGTCCAGTCGTACTCGGTGGTCCCGTGGTAGTTGGAGGTCTAGTAGTAGTTGGTGGGCCTGTGGTAGTTGGAGGTCCTGTGGTAGTTGGTGGGCCTGTGGTAGTTGGTGGTCCAGTAGTAGTTGGTGGTCCAGTAGTACTCGGTGGTCCCGTGGTAGGTGGAGGTCCAGTAGTAGTTGGTGGTCCTGTGGTAGTTGGTGGGCCTGTGGTAGTTGGAGGTCCTGTGGTAGTTGGAGGTCCAGTGGTAGTTGGAGGGCCTGTGGTAGTTGGAGGTCCAGTGGTAGTTGGAGGGCCTGTGGTAGTTGGAGGTCCAGTCGTTGTTGGTGGGCCTGTGGTAGTTGGAGGTCCTGTGGTAGTTGGTGGGCCTGTGGTAGTTGGAGGTCCAGTGGTAGTTGGAGGGCCTGTGGTAGTTGGAGGTCCAGTCGTTGTTGGTGGTCCAGTTGTAGTTGGAGGTCCTGTGGTAGTTGGTGGTCCCGTGGTAGTTGGAGGTCCAGTGGTAGTTGGTGGTCCAGTGGTAGTTGGTGGTCCAGTGGTAGTTGGAGGTCCTGTGGTAGTTGGAGGTCCAGTAGTAGTTGGTGGTCCAGTAGTAGTTGGAGGTCCTGTGGTAGTTGGTGGTCCAGTAGTAGTTGGTGGTCCAGTAGTACTCGGTGGTCCCGTGGTAGTTGGAGGTCCAGTAGTAGTTGGTGGTCCTGTGGTAGTTGGTGGTCCTGTGGTAGTTGGTGGGCCTGTGGTAGTTGGAGGTCCTGTGGTAGTTGGTGGGCCTGTGGTAGTTGGAGGTCCAGTGGTAGTTGGAGGGCCTGTGGTAGTTGGAGGTCCAGTCGTTGTTGGTGGTCCAGTTGTAGTTGGAGGTCCTGTGGTAGTTGGTGGTCCCGTGGTAGTTGGAGGTCCAGTGGTAGTTGGTGGTCCAGTGGTAGTTGGTGGTCCAGTGGTAGTTGGAGGTCCTGTGGTAGTTGGAGGTCCAGTAGTAGTTGGTGGTCCAGTAGTAGTTGGAGGTCCTGTGGTAGTTGGTGGTCCAGTAGTAGTTGGTGGTCCAGTAGTACTCGGTGGTCCTGTGGTAGTTGGAGGTCCAGTAGTAGTTGGTGGTCCTGTGGTAGTTGGTGGTCCTGTGGTAGTTGGTGGGCCTGTGGTAGTTGGAGGTCCTGTGGTAGTTGGTGGGCCTGTGGTAGTTGGAGGTCCAGTGGTAGTTGGAGGGCCTGTGGTAGTTGGAGGTCCAGTCGTTGTTGGTGGTCCAGTTGTAGTTGGAGGTCCTGTGGTAGTTGGTGGTCCCGTGGTAGTTGGAGGTCCAGTAGTAGTTGGAGGTCCAGTGGTAGTTGGTGGTCCAGTGGTAGTTGGTGGTCCAGTGGTAGTTGGAGGTCCTGTGGTAGTTGGAGGTCCAGTAGTAGTTGGAGGTCCAGTGGTAGTTGGTGGTCCAGTAGTAGTTGGTGGTCCAGTAGTACTCGGTGGTCCCGTGGTAGTTGGAGGTCCAGTAGTAGTTGGTGGTCCTGTGGTAGTTGGTGGTCCTGTGGTAGTTGGTGGGCCTGTGGTAGTTGGAGGTCCTGTGGTAGTTGGTGGGCCTGTGGTAGTTGGAGGTCCTGTGGTAGATGGTGGGCCTGTGGTAGTTGGAGGTCCAGTGGTAGTTGGAGGTCCAGTGGTAGTTGGTGGTCCTGTGGTAGTTGGAGGTCCAGTAGTAGTTGGAGGTCCAGTGGTAGTTGGTGGTCCTGTGGTAGATGGTGGGCCTGTGGTAGTTGGAGGTCCAGTGGTAGTTGGAGGTCCTGTGGTAGTTGGTGGTCCAGTAGTAGTTGGAGGTCCAGTAGTAGTTGGTGGTCCAGTGGTAGTTGGTGGTCCAGTAGTAGTTGGAGGTCCAGTGGTAGTTGGTGGTCCAGTAGTAGTTGGTGGTCCAGTGGTAGTTGGTGGTCCAGTAGTAGTTGGAGGGCCTGTGGTAGTTGGTGGTCCTGTGGTAGTTGGAGGTCCAGTGGTAGTTGGAGGTCCAGTGGTAGTTGGAGGTCCTGTGGTAGTATTATGTGCAGTAATAGTTGGAAGTCCAGGATTAGTTGGAAGTCCAGGAGAGTAAGAAATAGATAAAAATGCCAGTTATTTGGGAATAGGATTTTAGAGTTCTGTCGACCGGAGCTCCTCTGGGTGAGAGAGAGGAGGGTCGGTTAGCGAGAGAACGAAACAGAAAAATAAAGTTAGCTAGAGAGAGATAGAGTCAGTAAAAGAGAGAGATATATTAACAGAGAGAGACACACGGAGAGATAAAGAGAGAACGAGTGAATAATCTGTATTTGACGAGGGTAATGGAGTATAAACCCACCTGTAGCGGCTTCCCCACAATAGGTCAGTTTCCTTGGCTCGTCATCATCACTCACAATGATGACTCTTGTGGGACCCTCCTGGTTGATTGGGAAGTCGTCCTCGTCGTCAGGCTGTCCAACAACAAAAATTCAGCCATGATTCAGCATTGTTAGTACATCTCCAAATAAATCAAATTACTTGCGCTAAACGTACAGCATGGGGCTCACCGGCAGAGATCTGTACTGTTTTCTTTAGTTATTGCATGCTACAACTGATTCTTGATCTGTGCCGTGTCGCTTATCATGCAGGTGTCAATGTTTGTGCCCTCATTATATACTTATATAAATAAGCGCAGCTTGGGATTGAGTGTGTGTGTGTGTGTGTGTGTGTGTGTGTGTGTGTGTGTGTGTGTGTGTGTGTGTGTGTGTGTGTGTGTGTGTGTGTGTGTGTGCAAGTATGTGCATTTTAATATGAATCCATCTATAAATATTAGTGTACAGGGCCTATGTGTATGAACAGTATTAAATAGCCCCCATAATCGCGTTATCTTCTGAACGTTGACGACGATGTCAAATCGGCATGTGCCTATTCGGCCGGCCTAAATGCAAATCTTTACCCGGCACAAGAACCGGACTCTTAGCAAATCGCGATTATCAGCCTATGTCAATATATAACAATCAGATGCATGGGTGTGCATAGTACTGCATTCAGTTCATAATTTCTGCTGCTCTTCATTGTCCATGAAGATTGTGTTCTTCCGCGGTTTTCATCGCCCAAAAAGCATGAATGTAAAAACAAAGTGTTTCCAAGCTGTTATTTACAGGGCGATTCTAAGCCCAGTTCCAAACCTCTCTCTGAGCTTTGGATTATTCAAAAAACAACAGAAAATACTGCTTACCTCCACTTTTTCCAAAACGTCCAGTGGGTTGTCAACAACGATGGGAGTATCGTCGACTGGAGTATACTTGTACACTTCTTCAACTGTACCATCAGGCAATGGGAGTTTCGCAATCAGCTCGGCATTAGGGTTATCCGCTGCATAAAGAAACCAGTTATGAAATGAATCAGTTATAAATGAAAGAACAAAGCGCTGGCAACTAATCTGCATAGAAGGAATCTGCACTAAGGGAAATAACAGCTATACTCTTCGCATACACAGGACACTTTCCAGAGATAATAAAATTCTTTATCGTCATTCAATGCACGCAGAACATTGCACGACGTATACTTTCGTCCCAGTTCTCAAAATGATCACAAAGGATAAAAGGCTTCACAATATTAGACAATGTTTGTCTTTGAAAATACATTGTAAAGATTAGTATCTTTTAGACAGACACGTGGCACACGAACACATTTTCAAACTATAATCTCTCAAATACAAACAGGAATATATATAGTCTGCAGTAGTATTTTCTGTCCCAACAAAAAAGACATTTGAATAAAAAAAAAAAGTAAGTTGCATACGCTGCGACAGATATACGAGGTGTGATTTAATTCAGCGAAGCAGCGAATGTTTCACTCAAACTTAAGCTTCGCGTATTTAAATGCTTGAACATGTTTACAATATATATATTAAAACAAAAAACGTACGGTATTAATATCAGCCACACGTCTGTAATATCAACGGATGTTACAAAGAAAACCCGCTGCTTCCACCAAAGGTTACATGAATAAGACCCAAAAGACCATCTAAATGTAACACGTTAGCAAGTCCAAACATTGTAACAAAAGGTACTACGGGTGCACATATTATCACAGGTACCTACGTTTATGGGACTACCATGAACAGTGTCATGTAGATTGGTAACAATGGGCAACTATCACCAAACGACAAACGAATTTATCTGAAGAGATCAAGTGATTCTGAAGTCTGCAAGTAAACGTTCATCGACTAGTGTATAATTATAAAGAATCCGAAGAACTGTGAAAACAAAGGGCAGTCCTATGACGTTTGTTGTTCATTCATAATGCCAGATAGTCAAACCCCTCAAGGTATCACAACGATAATTAGCAAAGTAGTATTTCATAATATTATATCCCTCAAGGTATCACAATGATTATTAGCAAAGTAATATTACATAATATTATGCCCCTCAAGGTGTCACAAAGACCATTAGCAAAGTAGTATTTCATATTATATACCAAAGCAGATTATTCCACTTACCAATGTCCTGAGGCGTGAGAGCACCATCCGTAGGTTCCTCTGGTGTTTCTAGGCATAAACAAATCGACTGATTAGTATAACATTGCCTTTTAGGCAAATAGCGAGAAACTACTAAGCAGTAAAATGTGGAGGGTGACCGTTAAATCCAGTGCAACGTTAGCTTAAGCGAAAGACCAACTTAGTTCGAAGACACCATGCCAAACCAACTTAGATCGAAGACACCATGCAAATCTACCAACTTAGTTCAACAATAGACACCACGCCACTCTACGTTTGTTTTCTTCGAGAACACGGTGGCTAACTGTCAACCAGTATTCACACCTAACTAGCAGTCTGGAATTTGTCTGCCACAGATGCGCTCCTATCAGAACGTCAGCGGCCATGCAGCGCTATAGTCGATGAGGAAAACAACTTAACTTCTTGCATGGAGAAGGGAAGAAAGACCCACAAAAGGCATAACCTAAATGTTCAGTATATTTTGAAGGTGCCATTTGGTGTTTGATTTAGTCTTTCTTCTAATAAGAGCGAACTTAGTAGAGTACGGTTGGCATTTTCCGTAAAACAATTGCTTACAGATCATTTTGTCCTGGGCAGGATATAATTTGATGCAACCGTAATCATTATATTTCCGAATAAAGCAGTTTTGATTGCTGGTTTCCTCATCTAATGTTTATTGAGTCAGACACACACAATCACACATCCAAGCAATACTTACAGAAACTTGAAATCACATTCCAAAATCAACACACACACACACACACACACACACACACACACACACACACACACACACACACACACACACACACACACACAGAGTACTCGGACTGCATATGAATTAAACAAAACTTATCTGCGCGTTTATGTACAATAATGTAACACAGATACAGTTACTTGTCCGTTTCTGTATAAAGTTTCGGCGATGCTCGACTCAGTAATTAATGAACAGGACATGTTTCTTCACTTGCCGTACACAAGTTTCATACATTACCCGCCATATGCATCACACCGTGACAGCTAGCATCACGACAGGTGTTCCGTGCGTGTCCTAACACGAACGGAACACCTGTCGTGATGCTAGCTGGTCACGGTTTTCTACCTCAGCACATACTAGGTTCAGTTTAGGCTGTCTGTGTTTCGACTCTAAATGTATGAGTGAATCACACTACTGCCATAAATATTCATTATTAAAGGCACACTAAATTATCCTGACAAAGTAACATAGGCTCTCATATTATGCTGTCTGGCTTGTAGTCACTAACGAAAAATTTTACATGTTAGAAAAATAGTGAATAATCATTATTAAGCTTCGGTCCCAAAAATGATCATAATTATCATTATTATCTTACCTCCGGGCCTCACGACGACCAAGAGTGGTTCGTTGACATCCGGCGTAAATCGATCCTGCAAACAAACGAACACAATCAATATTTAAAATTCTTCCCGAGGAACACGCCCTTAATGCTCAAATGTTGGGCCACCAACGTGCGCTCGCGCGAGTTTGTTTTGGCTGTGTGTTGGTTTTTGCTTTGTACTGGGCTATGTGCTCCAGTTTGGAGAAATAGCACATACAATTGTTTATTTTTATTATTATTACTACTATTATTATTCACAAATGAGAACCAAAATATGACACAAGCCTTTACAAGATTTTATCCAAGATCAAATATCATAGTATGCTGCGCTGTATCAAAGTCACGTTTTCACCCATTCCCAACACGTCACTAGATTTATCAAAACCGACGGGTGTGAGGCATGTCAAAATATACCGTTTGCCATTTGCAATCAAGTACAAAATCAGAGCTGCCAGAAACTAGAAACTGTCCCGGAAAGAATACAGAAGAACACAGAAAAGAAAAAGGAGAAATTTAAAATAAAGAGCTCAAGCGACTGAGACAGAGACCTATTACTCATGAGCACACAAGACGACGAAGGTGGGAGGGGGTGGGGGCTGGAGGGAGGAGGGTAAACACACGCACGCACACATACAAACACGTATAGAGACATAAACATAGCGACAAAAAGAGACAAAGCCGCATAAAGGCACAAAAAGACAGAAATACTGACACAATGACGAAGAAGAAAACATCAAAAATGCACAAACAGCGAAAAGTTTGTTTGTTTGTTTTTTAAATAAGAAGAACAAAGAAAACAACAACAACAACAACAACCACACACACACACACACACACACACACACACACACACACACACACACACACACACACACACACACACACACACACACACACACACACACAGAGTGCAGTCATCACTGCATTTTCGTTTGCAATGCCGCTTGCCCTTAGGATCTGATTGAACTCCGAGTATTCTGGCTCTTCAGCTAAAAAAGCTACAGTTATGGTATTCGAATATTTGTAGCCGAGTTACGGCTGCCAAAAGGCCTTGTCAGAAAAGGCAGTATTTAGTAAGGAGAATGAAAACAGATTAGACGTATTCTTTTCGACTGGTCAACTGAACAAGTATTTACTGATAAATTTTACATTACACTATTCTCAACTCTCCAGCAGACTCAGTCTGCTCAGATTTTTGCTTTTCTGTTTTGTTTTGTTTTTAATGCACGCTGGATTATTAAGGGTCTTTTCTACAAGCTGAACAAATTTGACTCCGGAAAAATCTCTGCGATTTTATTGTACTATTGAAACGAAGACAAACTCTATGTCCATAACTCAGACCTAGGACTTGATCTGAAGATCTTGGGAGGAATGCTGTCTTCTGCTGGCATTTGATGACTTCAGCAACTTACCAAGCACTACACAGCATTTCTCCCGAGGATCTACAAATCATGTCCCAAGTCGGAGCCTTTTTTCCCTCCAAATGAACAAAATAAATGCGTCATCCATTAATGTCCAAAGCTAAACCTACATCGGGGCCAGCTTCCACTGATTTGTACACGTCGTCCGGTGGACCAGGCTTGTCATCGTCTGGGATCTCTTCAACGTACTGTGGGCCCTCAAAGACATTGTTTTGTACGAAGGTGCCGGGTGTTTCGCCCTCTACAGGGGTTGCGCCAGGCGGCACTTCAGGAGTCATGTCCTCTGTGCAGCGGGCTTCAGTGGGTGCTGTGATCAACAAAACAGCGGGTTTAAGACCAAATTCATAATATTTAAAAACATAAGACAGTATAATCCAAAATATAACTGCTAATAATTGCACACACACACACACACACACACACACACACACACACACACACACACACACACATACACACACACACACACACACACACACACACACACACACACACACACACACACACACATACACATACCAAAACTGCGCCTGTTGGCATACTTCCGTCCAATGTGGACCTTGTAGTTTAGTGCTGTGTATGGTATTGCATTAAATAGCTTCGCTGCTGCATGGAAATGAGTATTAGGCACGTTTAGTGTCTCCACAAAATCGGCTGCAGGCAAGAAGAAAATTTAACAGCAACTCTGTGGTGAACTGGAGCTAGGACGGACAGCGGGTGAAACACAGGTACTACAATTTCTGCTACAGCAGCCTCAGGGTGACCATAGCAGGGCCGCTCAGCTATCAGATATCTGGCCGGCGATGTCTATATATCTGATCTAGATTCAAAGGCGCTGGCTCTAACTAAGTAGCTGCTTAGGAACAGCGGTGAACACAAAACTGTCACAGCGCATACGTTTCCCTTCGAGGATTGTAAATGTAAAAATGCATCATCTGTGTTGAAATGAACTGGGAGGTAAGGCTTATGCTTGTGCTTGAAAAGGCTTTCCATTTCTGCCGCCTGACCGCACATACTTGTCGTTTCAATTGAAGTAGTCGTGGTCGGCGGTCCCGTGGTGGTGACAGTCGTAGGGCCTTCCTTGCAGAACTTGAACAGTCTTAATTTTGGTGTGTTATCTATGGAGATAACTAGGAGTGGGCCAGCTCGCTTGATTGGCACTTCACCGTCAACAGCCTGAAGAAGGAATATAACTAATAAATCGACTTAAAACAAAGAATGTAAATGTTGAATAAACTTGCATTGAAACACGGTGAAAACACACGCAGACTTATTTTCACGGATTAATACACCGACAACTATCAGTCTTACTGAACTAATTCAGCTGACTGTAACTATCAGTCCTACTGAACTAATTCAACTGACTGTCTCGCTTGAGCAATAACAAAACAGGCACATTTCACCCCCTAACAATACAATACAATATGCACGAGGAATGTTTTGTGGTGCCAAGTACACTCATCACACATTCACTCCAATCATAAAACATTAAATTACAACAACAGCAAATAAACACGCAAGTGTAATATAGAAGTACACCTGATCTAACCCTAAAACCTTGTTGAATCCCCTCCATTACCAAAGCATGCACATAATTTTGGTTTCACATGTGTACATACTGATTCACACAGATGTTTTGCCACAAGCATTTGTCTAAAGTAATCCCAAGAGCATCCTTTTTTCTTTCTTCGCTGTCTCTTATGAACTCTGCCCAAGTAAAATCCGTTAAAATAAAAGTTCAGTTTACCCTTCTTTTCTGACTCTTGCTTGCGGGAATTCGACTCGCTTTGCCTGTATGAGGCAAGATGTAGCAGCAAGAACAGTACTACCCATTCCTACCAGTGTGTGCAGCATTTTCGTGTGTCTAAGCTGTGTGTACGACTCAGTGACCGTTTTTTTTTTTTTTTTTTTTTTTTTTTTAATATGCGATTTTTTTTAACATGCGACTGCAAATGGTAACTGTGCGAACACCATAAGAGAGTCTGCACTGAAAGTTAACACTGGGAGAAAAATCCGTTGCCGCATAGGGGTTGTGACACCCAGGTCAGTGTTGCGCCTGGCTTTTTAGTCCGAAGCTCTACGATATAAGCCATCCTGTCCCCGCCCCCGACATATTAATTCACACAGCTTTGTCTATCTCTGTTTGTAACTTTCCCGCATGGCTTGAACTAGGTCAGACAAAGTAGCAAAAAGCATACATCGAATCAGCCCAGTAACGTTAATGTTGAAGTGACCTTCATTCATTCTGTCGCTACCCATGGTTACGGGTAAGAGGTCATGACTGCGATAGCGGGATCTCGCCGCTTTGCAATACGAAATAACGAAGTGCGTATATGTTGTTGTTTTTAAAATTCTTTTCCCGTACATATTCTAGTCGAATGCAATGATGGACAGCTTCCCAATGTTATGTCAAGTTCATTGCTTCCAGACGGCGAACGGAAATACTCAGTTATCGGAACCACTGCTAATCAGTGCTATCCATATGAATTGTTTCATGAGGTCTGAATGAACGATTACGACTTGCAAGGGATTACGTGAACAGCAACTACAACACAGTAACAAACTTTGAAGGATTCTGACGCATTCTGTCGCATATGGGTAAATTATATCACGGAACTCTTACCCCCCTGAGCCTAAAGAAACTGACGGGGGACTCCCAGTCAGTCGAATCCCACTAAATCGACTGCCGTTAGCTCGTGATTTCATAGTTTCGAACGAGTTTCCACACTACTTCGGTTCCAGTAAATCCGAAAGCACAGACCGTATGCACACACACACACACACACACACACACACACACACACACACACACACACACACACACACACACACACAGCACGTAAACATCATCTTTTGCACAAATAAAACATATGTTAAGACTAAAGAATATGACGATGATGTTGGATGATGTTGCAATTCCCCCTCCCCCCCACCTCCCCACCCTCACCCAAATGATGATGATGATTCATGATGATCATGATACGATGATGTAATGATCAAATTGTCCAGAACCGAAAGGAGTTCTCCACTGCTGTTTTCAACGACAATCATGTTGCGGTGCTCCATTTCCAGTTCTTTTACAACTGTACTGGAAAATGTGAATGTGTTCAGTCTTTTTGCACTCTCAGAAATCATTTACTAGTTCTATCTCGAGGACAGCTGAATCCGACATTGACATCAGTTTTAACAAAGCTGTGATTGAACTGTTCCATTCACAATAAATAAGACAGAAAGAAAGAAAAGAAAATGGACTCTGCAGAGACATCAAACGGTTAGTCGTTTTCACGTTTCTATGACAAATTTGCGTGATATTATTCGAAGCAGAGAAAACCACTTCAACGCTCTCCTGCACACGCGACACAATAGGCCGCGCCCTATACAAAGATTCGAGCTCATAAAAGTGCGAGAGACTGGAACCTCGCCACATCATGCAAGCTGATGAGTGTTCATGCAGTGACAACGTTCTGGGAAATCTATAATCTGTATTGTGTACTGCTGCCAGTCGAGGACGTTACCATGTAGCATCTGAGGGTTGTGAGATGGAAGGTCAACTCCATGATCTGCATCTTGAATTTATGTTTATTATACGCAGCGCATATCTGGACACTATTTGCTTATCCACATTCTGTCACTATACTCTTCAGATTTAGTTGCTGATTTACATTATAAAAATGTGGATTAAAGATTTGACGAGTGCAACATAATTTGAGCAAGAGTATGGGGAATGTACCATCAAGCTCGAAACATTTGACAATTCTGCGATCCTGATACAATAAAATGGGACTAATGTTTGATGTATGTCACAATAATAACTCTTATATAGCGCTATAGCCCGTAAAAATGTACGAGCTCGCTGCGCTGTATACCCAAGTAGTGTGGAAATGTTGGAGTGTTTTCGACTCTGAAAAAGTCAAATATTCATTAAGTGTAACCTGTTCTTCAAAGTATATGAGGCGGAAGCAATATACATAGGCAAATGAATATGAAAACGGTATTCGTCGAGCCATGAAAAGAGAAAACACCAGCACATTTATTCTACTCACATCCACCAGTTCAAACACTTCTATTGGCGTATTCAGATTGATTGGTCGCACATTGTCGTCTGGCGTGTAAGTGACAACAGTAACTTCTCTATAGCCGCCAGGAGTCCATAATGTTCTCGAGGATTCGCCAGATGCAACTGAAAACAAAAATGGCAAATCATTAAGGTTCCCGTAATCAGTTTGTACATAAAACAAAAAACAAAAATGCAATAAACACTTTGAAGAAACAAACCAAATCAAATGTGAAGTTGGAGCAACCCAACCGCGATGCGATCAATGCATGCCAGGATAATTTATTATCTACAATTATTTTTGAGGGTTGCTTTTATATATCTGACCCCTTAACTTTGAGGTTGTATATGTGCAGCATTGATGACCTGCAGATCGACAGGTATCCTACGAGAGAACAAGCAATGTACTTTAATGGGGAGAAAGTATAGGACCGTTAGGTTCTGGGTTTTAAGGTAGCGTCGGCCGCGCAGGGTCACATCAGCACGAATCTACGGAATACATATAATTTAAAAATTCGCATGTTGGGAGCCTATATTTTGTATTCCATGGACTTTCAACACGTGAACCTGCATCGCTCGCTTGTGAACACGAGCTAGGGTCACCTTTATGTATTCCGTGGGCCCAAATAGGGATGTGCGTTAGCCTGACAAGGAACAATTAAGAGAGTTAAGAATGAAGATGAATGGATCCGTAAGGTTTAAATCAAAGGAAAAAGAGATTAGGAACGGAACATTTCCTGGCAGTAAACGAAGCTTCTGCGGTCGTCTGAAGTGTCGACGTATGGAGCATGGTGATCCTTGTTTCGCTGTCCACGCCGCGTTACCGTGAAGATGTAACTACCGATGTAACCATCGAGGTCAATGCAACTGCCCTAGTCTTCCTGTTCTGCTTCACATTAGCCATGCTGATCACCCTCGACCCCCCCCCCCTCCACACACACCCCCACACCTCCCCCACCCCCACCCCAGCTGATGTGTGTTTTGTTGTATTTGTTGACCTGTACAGCGCTAAGAGCTCATATAATTGTTGTTGAGGCGCTATATAAAATATATTATTTTATTATTAAAAGCGTCACTTACGCAAGTCGTCAGGATTAACAGCTCCGGGTGGTGGTGTTGCCCCAGGCGGTGCTGTCGGCGCTGCAACACACATAATTATCAGGATAAACGATTAAAAAAAACAAAATTTGACTTTAAATACACGTTAGTGCGGAAAAGAAGCACTGATATGTAAAAGAATGTCGAAAACTAAACCAAAAGAATGCTTAAAACAACAACAATTTAAACACGGAATTTATGTGCAAAATAATATGCCAGGGGTAAAACATTTTTATTAAAATAACGCTCCAAGCAACGTTTGGCATCAAACGATAAAAATTATGTGACATACCTTCGGGGACGAGGAAGATAAGTTGTCTGCCTGGCGTTGGTTCAAATAATCCCTGTGAAAGATAGATTTTGTAAGTGATACTCTCAGCCCATTTTGTTGTTGCTTTTGTTGTAGTTTTGTTTTAGCACAACAGTTTATGTCACCAGATTAACACATCTTAAACAAAACGAGCAATTGTGCGAATACCTACGGTTTCCATTCAAGGTATTTGCTTTTTGTCGATTCCCTTCCAGGACTAACAGAATGAATAATCATGCAGTACTGACAACAAGAGATGTTCACACTCTGTCCAAATAGCTCTTCCAGGATTGTACAAAAAAATCTGAAACAAGGATGACTGCTAGCTCTCTAAAACAAAATCCAAACAAATAAACGGTTAAAAAGGAACGCTAATCGAATATGACAATGCAAAATATGTGAGTTTTCGGGGTATGCTCCTCTTTCAAGTGACATGACAAGACTTAAGCAACTGTTAAGCGGTGATAAATAATACTTTTCCGGCTACAGTTGTGATTTGTTCCATGCGATGCCTGGAGTACGTGTTTCGAAGAATCTTTCCAACGCTCCAGGCATTCTTCCAAACGCTCCAGGCATCAAACGCACCACAACTTTAACCGGATAAGCAGATTTTTATTTATCACCGTTTAACTGTTGTTTTTTTCGCTTGAAAAGGGGGCCAGCTACCATGAAAATTCGCATATTTTGTATTATTATATTAAAATAGCATTTCTTTTACCGTTTATGTGTATGGAGCTTCCGGGACTCGCCGAAAAAAGAATTACCCAGTGAAACAGCAAGACTGACATGACTTTACATTAAAGAACAAATAGCAGTATACGGTACTCACAGAGTCTTCCACGGGCACAAACACGGACAGAGGGGCAGTGTCACCAGCGAAGCGGGGCGGAACGCTTTCTACGAAGTTGCCTTCGAGGAATTGGGAGAGTTGCAAGTATGTCCGGCTTCCCAAGTTTGTTTTCGAGGCAATCGGCGGTCGCTTTACAATCATTTCCCCCTCACACGCTGGTGCTGTTACATGTCAAAAACAAGAAAAGCGTCTGCATCAACTTACACTGAAACGCATACCTCTGACTACAAACTGTTACTTGTTGAAAGCAAGTCTTGCTTATTAGCGACAGAGTGCGTGCCAGTGCCAAAGGACAATATATATATATGCTCGCAAAAATCGAATCCACACACAGTGCGCAAGTAAACAGGCATAAATCCTTTTCAATTCCAGGTTTCCATGCAGTGAGTTTTCTTCGCTGTCAAGGATTCATCCTTATAATAAATTATAGTAATGACCTGCGTTAACATCACGGTCTCAATCTCTGTACGTCGACACTTTGTTTATAAAAGTATTCAAGAAGAAAACTCTCTTCGTCTGTAGATTGTTGTTGAACGTACAAGCTAGGCCACATCGGATAAAATAGTACCGGATAGGAGCCCCGACACAGTGGGCATGTCTGTCGTGGTAACTATTGTGATAATGCGCCATTGGCAACAAAAATAGCCCAAACAGACACATACATACCTGGTGTAGATACTGGAGTTGTGAAAACTGCAATAAAACAAACATGCTGATGTACCATCCCCATGGTAGCAAACTTTCAGCATCTTAAAGCATGGAAAGTATTCAAGTAAAAAGGGTAAGTGAGTAAGCTGATGTTTTACGCCCAGTCAACCAGTGCGGTTATATCAGGGCGAAAGAAGAAGTAAACATTCAGCAGCAGATTTTCACTCGATTTCTCTACCCGCTTATCAGAAATCGACGAAGCATAACAAGGAGACTTCCACTCATTATAAGGAGTATGGAGGGAAGGCTATTCAATGTAGCTAAATTTTGGTCATTTCTAGTGGTTTTCTGTTCCGCGGGGCAACTGCACCATACTACATGTGAGCGGGGATAGCTCAGTGGTTAGAGCGCCGGACTCGTGATTGAAAGGTCGCGGGTTCGAATCCCTGCTGGAGCGGTGGGAGAATTTTCTTCTCCAGGGTCGACTTTCTGTGCTGACTCTTATTTCGGTATCCGTTCCACCCCCGTGTTACCGCAGTAGCACGTAAAAGATCCCGGTCATTCTGCCAAAAGTGCCGGTGGCAGGTTACAGCTAAACAAGCATACACCTTACGTATGTGGCTTTGCATGAAGTGACATGGAGCATGGTTGTATGGTGTACACAGGACTTGCACCGAGACGGATGCAGTTTCATGTGGCACCAGCCATACCAGCGCTGTAAGTACACCACTTCGGTGGATATTCAAAAAACGCTCTATAAAGCTAGTCACTCATGCAGAACCACATGCGAGCGCAATGAGTCTGCTCAAGAGAGCGGAGAATAGCGCTATATAAGCGATCATCAATCATCAATCAATCAGTCAATCTTCATTTCATACATGACTCACAAACACTGCATGAATTACGTTTAGGGTCTTATTTTCCTCAGAATTAAAAGGTGACTAAAGCTTAGTGTATCGGCTTGCTCTTGGGAGAGCAGGTTCCAAGTTTCGTCACCTACATTCCATCAGTTATCCATGTACGGCTATTATCCAACTGAGAGTGCCATGGGTCCAGCATGGAACACATCCTAAACATCCTCCTCTGGATGCACATATATCTTTGTAGGTGTACATTTAATTACTTGGACAACATTGCTGGTAAACCAGATTCAGGGTCTGGATACAAACGGAATAATGATGACAGTATGCGTGTAGTGTAATGTGTGTAATGTATACAACTCACAGAAACATTCCACATGCACAGAACATGCTCACAGCGTATTCAAACCAAACAGGCTTCTTGCCATCAGCCCTTCTCAACCGGCCAATATTCGTCACAACATTCATAAACCTATCCTAGCTTCTGTCGCTCGTCCTTCACGGCTTAGTCTCATTGTGACTTGAGTCGCAGTGTTCTGTCTGTACCTTAATTACAAAGCTTTCTCCAAAACCAGTATATGTGTACTTTATTTTTTCCTTTTGTACCTGAACTGTCAATATACAGTTCTTGATGTTTCTTCATATAATTTTAACTTGTTACTTAAATGGGACTATAGCGGGTGTAGTTAGCTGCAATTTCTGTTTGTTTGTTGTTGTAGTATTCCTGCATACAGTGTTTATTAGGCTTGCTCTTCTGTTCTGCCCATTCAGGAAAGCAAAACAAACAAAAAAGAAAACACATCCGTATAATCATAACAAATTTTCCAACACCAAGGGCCGTAAAGCTGCACTCAAGCCATACAAATAAAATACAGACTAATGACCGTGACCTCACGGCTTTCTTTCTTCTTCAAGGAAAGCATTTGTGAGCCGTTGAAATACAGTTATAGTATCATATTTGTTATCTAAAAAGACCAAATCTGATTCACTGATACTAACTATGCCAACCTACCTGAGGTTGTAGTTGGTGGTCCAGTGGTAGTTGGAGGTCCTGTGGTAGTTGGAGGTCCAGTGGTACTTGGTGGTCCAGTTGTAGTTGGTGGGCTTGTGGTAGTTGGAGGTCCAGTGGTAGATGGCGGTCCTGTGGTAGTTGGAGGTCCAGTTGTAGTTGTAGGTCCTGTGGTACTTGGAGGTGCAGTGGTAGTTCGGGTTACTGCAGTAGACAACATGAGAGATAAGTAGAGAAACAAAGCGAGTCTGTTCCATATTATAATAAGATAAGGATAATAGCAGGATTAAGGATTCCAAGGACATGTCCGCCGAACAGCGGCTTCTCGGGGTCAAAGAGTGAGTGGGAGAGACACACAGGGAGACAGAGAAGCAGACAGAATGATAGAGACACAGATAAACAGAGAGAGAGAGAGAGAGAGAGAGAGAGAGAGAGAGAGAGAGAGAGAGAGAGAGAGAGAGAGAGAGAGAGATCCGGGGGGGCGAAAGGATGGATAGAGAATAATTCAAGCAAAAAACTCTACGATGGTAATAGAATGTACGCCACGTCTTATGACATCCAAGCGCCACTCCTGAGGGTGTGCTATTGAACTAACAATTCATATTACACTCAGTGCACTATAAAACACAAATCTACCTTGCATTCAGTATGCGATCAAACACAAAGAGCAAAACACACCACAAAAACTACAGTCGGCACAACAGTTAATATCAATCAAGAAAGAGAGACAGTGCGTGGTACAGACAGAAGGAGCCAGACAGTTGCAACGAGATGTGAGAAGTGAGACTCGGAAGGAGTGAAAGACTCGGAAGGAGAGACTGAGTCAAGGAGAGAGAGAGGAAGCGCAGAAAGAGAGAGAGAGAGAGAGAGAGAGAGAGAGAGAGAGAGAGAGAGAGAGAGAGAGAGAGAGAGAGAGAGAGAGAGAGAGAGAGAGAGAGAGAGAGAGAGAGAGAGGTGGAAACAGAGTAAAATAGAGGGGGTGGGGGCGGCAACAGAGACAGGCAGACAAACAGACAGAGACAGAGCGAAAGAGAGATAGAGAGAGAGAGAGAAAGAGAGAGAGACTGAGAGAAATAAATGGAGTGCAAACCAATTGTAAAGGTGCGGTTTTGTGATACACGAAGCCAGACAAGTCTGTCAAAGAGCATCACTATAATCATTTCACACGCTCACATTTTCTTCATGCAAATCCAAATATGTAACATCAAATACCTTCTTTGCATGCCTGAACCTCTTCAACTGTGAACTCCAAAGAGCATATCTATAATCATTTCACACGCTCACATTTTCTTCATGCAAATGCAAATATGTAACATCAAGTACCTTCTTTGCATGCCTGAACCTCTTCAACTGTGAACTCCATATCATCTGTGGATCTAGGATTTTTCACAGCAACGACCTTTATGGCTCTGACCAGTGGTGAATCAGCGGGGAATGTGAAGGTCTGGGTACCATCTTCCACTGGCTCAATCCTCTGTAACAGTCATAGTCATTATTGTCAGTAATCGGCCTAAATCCACCTTTAGTCCCGTCTGCTCGCTGTCCTCAAATCGTTTCACGATTAGAGCTACTACCTATCCCTGTGCTGTATTAGAAATATACATGAACTATCAATACAAAACCTCACTTATCTGCGTAATTACATTTTCACTATTACGCTCCTGTCAACAGCACAGCTCTACTTCATGACGAACAAACACTGTCAACTAGCAAGACAGAGTTAGAAATGGTTTTCATATCAATCGAAAACAATGCCCAAATCACATCTGCAAGCTTGGCCCACAGCTAAAACATATGGAAGAGTGAACTAAATCACACACAACAGGCCACATATCTGGAAATCTCTAATCCCAACACTAGACCCAGAGTCAATGTTTATATATGTTTCAAATACGAACAGTGCACAACACCAGACTTTGACAGAATTCACCATGTCATACCTCCACTTCACCACCAGGAAGAGTGGAGATGATGACTCGTACTGCGTTGGTCACTCGGAACCGCACAGACATCGGAGTGAAGAACTCTTTGCTAAGCAACTCAAACAGCCCTTCTCTCTGTCTCTTGGTGCTGTCGGGAAGTTCTGTTTCATGGAAGTCGCCAATGTCCAGCGGACGTGCGCCTTCCTCACATGGGCGTACTAAACAGAGAATGCATAACAAGCATAACAAGGAGAATTTCCGCTGATGAAAAGCAGTATGAATGAATAGGTCCCTGATGTGTCTGCATTCGAATCACTGTCAATGCATTTCAGTTTTGCATAACAATAACACCATACAGGGGTTTCCAGGGATACATAACACACAGTTTGCATCAATTAAAATCAGAGTCAAATTCTCGTCAGAATACAAACTGTGACCAGCTCGGCCCACCCTAGCCTACGGCTTAGCTCTAAGGAGTGCAGGCAGGAATATCTTTCGAATTCCATCACTTGTTCCTGTCCGCTTCCTATCTACCTGACAGCGCCCTAGCTGGAACCATCATAGAAGGCAGCGACTATACACAACCTTATTCGCATCCACTTCAAGGATGTTGTAGCTGATTTATTTACTTGACCAAAGCTGCAGGTTTTCCCGGTCTCGAGCCTGGTTAACAAGAGGATCATGATGAAAGTAAGGGCAAGCAAAAAAAGCCGCCGTTGCCACACTTTCGTCTATCTCGGAGACAAAGAAAAACACAAAATGCAATCATCTACCCACTGCAACGCTTGATGGCGACTGGTGAAAGTGGAATCTCAAATGGGTATGGCGGAAAAGAACAAAGCACACAACGAAAAATGGTTAGCACATCAAACAACACCAATGGCAAACAAACATATTGATGTCGTCAAGCTTGACAATGGAATTTTAACACATCATATCGGAAGAAAACGTGTACTTTCCGCCTATGGAGGACTATTTTACTAGTTTTCCAGACATACACATACATCACATTTAATTCCGATAAGAGTTCCATTTTAGGACATGGGAATAATGATCACAACGTGAAACTAACCAATATCATTCCCTCCCTTTTGTTCTCTTTCGAGAGTTTCTGTAGTCGTGAAATCCATTTTTATTTTCAAACGGAATCTGTTTCTTTGCGGCTAACTGTGCACACATACCTCCCGTTGTAGGTGGTGGTCCTGTGGTAGTTGGAGGTCCAGTGGTAGTTGGAGGTCCTGTGGTAGTTGGAGGTGCAGTGGTAGTTCGGGTTACTGCAGTGGACAACGTGAGAGATAAGTAGAGAAACAAAGCGAGTCTGTTCCATTTTATAATAAGCTGAGGATAATAGCAGGATTAAGGATTCCAACGACCTGCCCGCCGTACACCGGCATCTCGGGGTCAAAGAGTGAGTGGGCGAGACACACAGGGAGACAGAGACACAGACAGAAAGATAGAGACACAGATAAAGTGAGAGAGAGAGAGAGAGAGAGAGAGAGAGAGAGAGAGAGAGAGAGAGAGAGAGAGAGAAAGAGAGAGAGAGAGAGAGAGAGAGAGAGAGAGAGAGAGAGAGAGAGAGAGAGAGAGAGAGAAAGAGAGAGATCCGGGGGGGGGGGGGGGTGGCAAAAGGATGGATAGAGAATAATTCAAGCAAAAAACTTTACGATGGTTATAGAATGCACGTCACGTCTTATGACATCCAAGCGCCACTCCTGAGGGTGTGCTATTGAACTAATAATTCATATTACACTCAATGCACTATAAAACACAAATCTACCTTGTATTCAGTATGCGATCAAACACAAAGAGCAAAACACACCACAAAAACTACAGTCGGCACAACAGTTAATATCAATCATGAAAGAGAGACAGTGCGTGGTACAGACAGAGGGAGCCAGACAGTTGCAACGAGATGTGAGAAGTGAGACTCGGAAGGAGTGAGAGACTCGGAAGGTGAGACTGAGTCAAGGAGAGAGAGAGGAAGCGCAGAAAGAGAGAGAGAGAGAGAGAGAGAGAGAGAGAGAGAGGAGAGAGAGAGAGAGAGAGAGAGAGAGAGAGAGAGAGAGAGAGAGAGAGAGAGAGGTGGAAACAGAGTAAAATAGAGGTGGAGGGGGGCGGCAACAGAGACAGGCAGACAAACAGACAGAGACAGAGCGAAAGAGAGATAGAGAGAGAGAGAAAGAGAGAGAGACTGAGAGAAATAAATGGAGTGCAAACCAATTGTAAAGGTGCGGTTTTGTGATACACGAAGCCAGACAAGTCTGTCAAAGAGCATCACTATAATCATTTCACACGCTCACATTTTCTTCATGCAAATCCAAATATGTAACATCAAATACCTTCTTTGCATGCCTGAACCTCTCCAACTGTGAACTCCAAAGAGCATTTCTATAATCATTTCACACGCTCACATTTTCTTCATGCAAATGCAAATATGTAACATCAAGTACCTTCTTTGCATGCCTGAACCTCTTCAACTGTGAACTCCATATCATCTGTGGATCTAGGATTTTTCACAGCAACGACCTTTATGGCTCTGACCAGTGGGTGAATCAGCGGGGAATGTGAAGGTCTGGGTACCATCTTCCACTGGCTCAATCCTCTGTAACAGTCATAGTCATTATTGTCAGTAATCGGCCTAAATCCACCTTTAGTCCCGTCCGCTCGCTGTCCTCAAATCGTTTCACGATTAGAGCTACTACCTATCCCTGTGCTGTATTAGAAATATACATGAACTATCAATACAAAACATCACTTATCTGCGTAATTACATTTTCACTATTACGCTCCTGTCAACAGCACAGCTCTACTTCATGACGAACAAACACTGTCAACTAGCAAGACAGAGTTAGAAATGGTTTTTCATATCAATCGAAAACAATGCCCAAATCACATCTGCAAGCTTGGCCCACAGCTAAAACATATGGAAGAGTGAACTAAATCACACACAACAGGCCACATATCTGGAAATCTCTAATCCCAACACTAGACACAGAGTCAATGTTTATATATGTTTCAAATACGAACAGTGCACAACACCAGACTTTGACAGAATGCACCATGTCATACCTCCACTTCACCACCAGGAAGAGTGGAGATGATGACCTCGTACTGCGTTGGTCACTCGGAACCGCACAGACATCGGAGTGAAGAACTCTTTGCTAAGCAACTCAAACAGCCCTTCTCTCTGTCCTCTTGGTGCTGTCGGGAAGTTCTGTTTCATGGAAGTCGCCAATGTCCAGCGGACGTGCGCCTTCCTCACATGGGCGTACTAAACAGAGAATGCATAACAAGGCATAACAAGGAGAATTTCCGCTGATGAAAAGCAGTATGAAGGAATAGGTCCCTGATGTGTCTGCATTCCGAATCACTGTCAATGCATTTCAGTTTTGCATAACAATAACACCATACAGGGGTTTCCAGGGATACATAACACACAGTTTGCATCAATTAAAATCAGAGTCAAATTCTCGTCAGAATACAAACTGTGACCAGACTCGGCCCACCCTAGCCTACGGCTTAGCTCTAAGAGTGCAGGCAGGAATATCTTTCGAATTCCATCACTTGTTCCTGTCCGCTTCCTATCTACCTGACAGCGCCCCTAGCTGGAACCATCATAGAAGGCAGAGACTATACACAACCTTATTCTCATCCACTTCAAGGATGTTGTAGCTGATTTTATGTACTTGACCAAAGCTGCAGGTCTTCCCGGTCTCGAGCCTGGTTAACAAGAGGATCATGATGAAAGTAAGGCAAGCAAAAAAAGCCGCCGTTGCCACACTTTCGTCTATCCTCGGAGACAAAGAAAAACACAAAATGCAATCATCTACCCACTGCAACGCTTTGATGGCGACTGGTGAAAGTGGAATCTCAAATAGGTATGGCGAAAAAGAACAAAGCACACAACGAAAAATGGTTAGCACATCAAACAACACCAATGGCAACAAACATATTGATGTCGTCAAGCTTGACAATGGAATTTTAACACATCATATCGGAAGAAAACGTGTACTTTCCGCCTATGGAGGACTATTTTACTAGTTTTCCAGACATACACATACATGACATTTAATTCGATAAGAGTTCCATTTTAGGACATGGAATAATGATCACAACGTGAAACTAACAATATCATTCCCTCCCTTTTGTTCTCTTTCGAGTGTTTCTGTAGTCGTGAAATCCATTTTATTTTCAAACGGAATCTGTTTCTTTGCGGCTAACTGTGCACACATACCTGTCGTTGTAGTTGGTGGTCCTGTGGTAGTTGGAGGTCCAGTGGTAGTTGGAGGTCCTGTGGTACTTGGAGGTACAGTGGTAGTTGGAGGTCCAGTGGTAGTTGGAGGTGCAGTGGTAGTTCGGGTTACTGCAGTGGACAACGTGAGAGATAAGTAGAGAAACAAAGCGAGTCTGTTCCATTTTATAATAAGCTGAGGATAATAGCAGGATTAAGGATTCCAACAACCTGCCCGCCGTACACCGGCATCTCGGGGTCAAAGACTGAGTGGGCGAGACACACAGGGAGACAGAGACGCAGACAGAATGATAAGAGACACAGATAAAGAGAGGGAGAGAGAGGAGAGAGAGAGAGAGAAGGAGAAGAGAGAGAGAGAGAGAGATGAGATCGGGGGGGGGGGGGGGGGGGAGGCGGGGGGGGGCGAAAGGATGGATAGAGAATAATTCAAGCAAAAAACATTACGATGGTGATAGAATCCATGTCACGTCTTATGAGATCCAAGTGTCACTCCTGAGGGGTGTGCTATTGAACTAATAATTCATATTACGCTCAATGCACTATAAAACACAAATCTACCTTGTATCAGTATGAGATCAAACACAAAGAGCAAAACACACCACAAAAACTACAGTCGGCACAACAGTTAATATCAATCATGAAAGAGAGACAGTGCGTGGTACAGACAGAGGGAGCCAGACAGTTGCAACGAGATGTGAGAAGTGAGACTCGGAAGGAGTGAAAGACTCGGAAGGTGAGACTGAGTCAAGGAGAGAGAGAGGAAGCGAAGACGCAGAGAAGAGAGAGAGAAGAGAGAGAGAGAGAGAGAGAGAGAGAGAGAGAGAGAGAGAGAGAGGAGAGAGAGAGAGAGAGAGAGAGGTGGAATCAGAGTAAATTAGAGGGGGGTGGGGGCGGCACCAGAGACAGGCAGACAAACAGACAGACAGAGACCTAGCCGAGTCGAGAGAGATAGAGAGAGAGAGAAAGAGAAGGAGACTGAAGAGAAATAAATGGGGTGCAAACCAATTGTAAAGGTGCGGTTTTGTGATACACGAAGCCAGGACCACAGTCTGTCAAAGAGCATCACTATAATCATTTCACACGCTCACATTTTCTTCATGCAAATCCAAATATGTAACATCAAATACCTTCTTTGCATGCCTGAACCTCTCCAACTGTGAACTCCAAAGAGCATTTCCTATAATCATTTCACCACGCTCACATTTTCTTCATGCAAATGCAAATATGTAACATCAAGTACCTTCTTTGCATGCCTGAACCTCTTCAACTGTGAACTCCAATCATCTGTGGATCTTGGATTTTTCACAGCAACGACCTTTATGGCTCTGACCAGTGGTGAATCAGCGGGGAATGTGAAGGTCTGGGTACCATCTTCCACTGGCTCAATCCTCTGTAACAGTCATAGTCATTAATTGTCAGTAATCGCCTAAATCCACCCTTTAGCCCCGTCCGCTCGCTGTCCTCAAATCGTTTCACGATTAGAGCTACTACCTATCCCTGTGCGGTATTAGAAATATACATGAACTATCAATACAAAACATCACTTATCTGCGTAATTACATTTTCACTATTACGCTCCTGTCAACAGCACAGCTCTACTTTCATGACGAACAAACACTGTCAACTAGCAAGACAGAGTTAGAAATGGTTTTCATATCAATCGAAAACAATGCCCAAATCACATCTGCAAGCTTGGCCCACAGCTAAAACATATTGAAGAGTGAACTAAATCACACACGACAGGCCACATATCTGGCAATCTCTATTCCCGACAACTAGACCCAGAGTCAATGTGTATATATGTTTCAAATACGAACAGTGCACAACACCAGACTTTGACAGAATTCACCATGTCATACCTCCACTTCACCACCAGAATAGTGGAGATGATGACTCGTACTGCGTTGGTCACTCGGAACCGCAAAGACATCGGAGTGAAGAACTCTTTGCTAAGCAACTCAAACAGCCCTTCTCTCTGTCTCTTGGTGCTGTCGGAAGTTCTGTTTCATGGAAGTCGCCAATGTCCAGCGGACGTGCGCCTTCCTCACATGGGCGTACTAAACAGAGAATGCATAACAAGCATAACAAGGAGAATTTCCGCTGATGAAAAGCAGTATGAAGGAATAGGTCCCCTGATATGTCTGCATTCGAATCACTGTCAATGCATTTCAGTTTTGCATAGCAATAACACCATACAGGGGTTTCCAGGGATACATAACACACAGTTTGCATCAATTAAAATCAGAGTCAAATTCTCGTCAGAATACAAACTGTGACCAGCTCGGCCA
>OY757552.1:15458016-15488016 GCA_963584105.1 Alviniconcha strummeri
GTACTGTTTGTGACAGTGGTGAGGTAGGAGATGAATTTCACTATCTGCTTAACTGTTCCAACGAAAATGTCAAGAGAAACCGTATTAAGTATGTTGATAAATATTATACACATCATCCCAACGTGCCCAAATTTTGTAGTCTCATGAATATGACGTCAAAATCTAAGAATATCAAGCTTGCTAAATTTATTAGTTGTATTCTTCAATTATTTTGATTAAGCCAATAACGAGCAACGAAAACAAAAAAGAAAAAGTTAATTTTTACGCCTTAGCCTTATATATTTATAACAACTTTGATTTGTGTTTGAGCATTTAATTATTTTTTATATATAAAGTGTGGTAGTTATTTATTAGTAGAACGCATGTACTTGTTCATAGGGAATGTCGTGTGCGAATGTAACTTCGCTTTCTAGCCCCCCAGGGGCCAAAAGCTCAATAAAACCTTGAAACCTTGAAACCTTGTTACCGTGAAGATGTAACTACCGATGTAACCATCGAGGTCAATGCAACTGCTCTAGTCTTCCTGTTCTGCTTCACATTAGCCATGCTGATCCCCCTCGATCCCCCCCCCCCCCCACACACACACACACACACACCTCCCCCACCCCCACCCCAGCTGACTTCCGCCAATCAGTGTCAAGTCTCCATCATAAAATCACAGACGTCGCTGATTGGTAAACATCCTTCTTATTTTCATCAAGACAACAGCTCCATTAATCTCATGCGGCCGTATTCATATGTAAAACAGATTTAATCTTTGGTACCTCAACCGCCTTTCTCAAAAGAAAAACTTTGACCGTGCCTTCGGTCGCTGTGGGCATTGGATAAAGAAAATCGCAACACTGCAAGAGGTTTAGAACGGTTCGCTTCCTACATAACCAACGCGTTCTGAAGTACTGGAGCGCGTGTGCGTGCGCGCGCTTGTGTGTGTGAGAAATAACTGTTGTTTCAGGCTAATTTTAGTGACATATTGATGTGTGTTTTGTTGTATTTGTTGACCTGTACAGCGCTAAGAGCTGATATAATTGTTGTTGACGCGCTATATAAAATATATTATTTTATTATTAAAAGCGTCACTTACGCAAGTCGTCAGGATTAACAGCTCCGGGTGGTGGTGTTGCCCCAGGCGGTGCTGTCGGCGCTGCAACACACATAATTATCAGGATAAACGATTAAAAATAACAACAACTCGCTGTCTTGCCGTTTCAAGTCTAATTTGACTTTAAATACACGTTAGTGCGGAAAAGAAGCACTGATATGTAAAAGAATGTCGAAAACTAAACCAAAAGAATGCTTAAAAAAACAACAATTTAAACACGGAATTTATGTGTAAAATAATATGCCAGGGGTAAAACATTTTTATTAAAATAACGCTCCAAGCAACGTTTGGCATCAAACGATAAAAATTATGTGACATACCTTCTGGGACGAGGAAGATAAGTTGTCTGCCTGGCGTTGGTTCAAATAATCCCTGTGAAAGATAGATTTTGTAAGTGATACTCTCAACCCATTTTGTTGTTGCTTTTGTTGTAGTTTTGTTTTAGCACAACAGTTTATGTCACCAGATTAACACATCTTAAACAAAACGAGCAATTGTGCGAATACCTACGGTTTCCATTCAAGGTATTTGCTTTTTGTCGATTCCCTTCCAGGACTAACAGAATGAATAATCATGCAGTACTGACAACAAGAGATGTTCACACTCTGTCCAAATAGCTCTTCCAGGATTGTACAAAAAAATCTGAAACAAGGATGACTGCTAGCTCTCTAAAACAAAATCCAAACAAATAAACGGTTAAAAAGGAACGCTAATCGAATATGACAATGCAAAATATGTGAGTTTTCGGGGTATGCCCCTCTTTCAAGTGACATGGCAAGACTTAAGCAACTGTTAAGCGGTGATAAATAATACTTTTCCGGCTACAGTTGTGATTTGTTCCATGCGATGCCTGGAGTACGTGTTTCGAAGAATCTTTCCAACGCTCCAGGCATTCTTCCAAACGCTCCAGGCATCAAACGCACCACAACTTTAACCGGATAAGCAGATTTTTATTTATCACCGTTTAACTGTTGTTTTTTTCGCTTGAAAAGGGGGCCAGCTACCATGAAAATTCGCATATTTTGTATTGTTATATTAAAATAGCATTTCTTTTACCGATTATGTGTATGGAGCTTCCGGGACTCGCCGAAAAAAGAATTACCCAGTGAAACAGCAAGACTGACATGACTTTACATTAAAGAACAAATAGCAGTATACGGTACTCACAGAGTCTTCCACGGGCACAAACACGGACAGAGGGGCAGTGTCACCAGCGAAGCGGGGCGGAACGCTTTCTACGAAGTTGCCTTCGAGGAATTGGGAGAGTTGCAAGTATGTCCGGCTTCCCAAGTTTGTTTTCGAGGCAATCGGCGGTCGCTTTACAATCATTTCCCCCTCACACGGTGGTGCTGTTACATGTCAAAAACAAGAAAAACGTCTGCATCGACTTACACTGAAACACATACCTCTGACTACAAACTGTTACTTGTTGAAAGCAAGTCTTGCTTATTAGCGACAGAGTGCGTGCCAGTGCCAAAGGACAATATATATATGCTCGCAAAAATCGAATCCACACACAGTGCGCAAGTAAACAGGCATAAATCCTTTTCAATTCCAGGTTTCCATGCAGTGAGTTTTCTTCGCTGTCAAGGATTCATCCTTATAATAAATTATAGTAATAACCTGCGTTAACTTCACGGTCTCAGTCTCTGTACGTCGACTCTTTGTTTATAAAAGTATTCAAGAAGAAAACTCTCTTCGTCTGTAGATTGTTGTTGAACGTACAAGCTAGGCCACATCGGATAAAATAGTACCGGATAGGAGCCCCGACACAGTGGGCATGTCTGTCGTGGTAACTATTGTGATAATGCGCCATTGGCAACAAAAATAGCCCAAACAGACACATACATACCTGGTGTAGATACTGGAGTTGTGAAAACTGCAATAAAACAAACATGCTGATGTACCATCCCCATGGTAGTAAACTTTTAGCATCTTAAAGCATGGAAAGTATTCAAGTAAAAAGGGTAAGTGAGTAAGCTGATGTTTTACGCCCAGTCAACCAGTGCGGTTATATCAGGGCGAAAGAAGAAGTAAACATTCAGCAGCAGATTTTCACTCGATTTCTCTACCCGCTTATCAGAAATCGACGAAGCATAACAAGGAGACTTCCACTCATTATAAGGAGTATGGAGGGAAGGCTATTCAATGTAGCTAAATTTTGGTCATTTCTAGTGGTTTTCTGTTCCGTGGGGCAACGGTACCATACTACATGTGAGCGGGGATAGCTCAGTGGTTAGAGCGCCGGACTCGTGATTGAAAGGTCGCGGGTTCGAATCCCTGCTGGAGCGGTGGGAGAATTTTCTTCTCCAGGGTCGACTTTCTGTGACATCACGACTCATCAACCTACCAATATTCTTAATTTCATTAATACACTTCAAGAGCTTACGAGTCCCTTCATGCTTTTTTCTCTTCTCCTAGCTGCTTTCACTCACAGTGTTCCCGATCAAAGCCTTCAGCGTCAGACAGTTCACCTAGAACTGATGACCAATAAATGTACTAGCGGCCGCCATTTTAAGGGAGTGCTCACTCAATATGGACCCGTTCCATAATATCACTGTCGTACAGATGTGCCACTGTAGGCGAGGTCCTTCGTGAGTTCACGCAAGCAGTCATCACAGGTAATTCCAAGAGGCTAACATAACAAACGAATTCTCGACTTCTTTTTCTTTCGTTTTTTCCCATCTCTCTCTCTCTCTCTCTCTCTCTCTCTCTCTCTCTCTCTCTCTCTCTCTCTCTCTCTCTCTCTCTCTTTCTCTCTCAGTTTTTTCCTCTGCACCTTGGTTGCTTGGAAATTGTCCTGTCAACCGCACAGGGTTACCCCAGGAAGGCTGAACGTACCATAGCTGTGACTGAGCGTCAACATGTGACACATGCGGCGCAGGAGCAACACCCCCGAAGTTGACATTAAAGACGGAACAGCAACGCATCTGTGACTATTAACCTCCATTTCTATATTCTCTCTGTCACTACGCAATATTTGGCCTTTCTCCCACAAAGTGATAGGCAGACTACGGGTCACATGCAATCCAATTAATATCAAAGGGCAAGCAAAAACAGCAAAAAAGCCACCGTTGACACACTTTCGTCTATCTCGGAGACAAAGAAAAGCACAAAATGCAATCATCTACCCACTGCAACGCTTGATGGCGACTGGTGAAAGTGCAATCTCAAATGTGTATGGCGAAAAAGAACAAAGCACGCAACGAAAAATGGTTAACACATCAAACAACACCAATGGCAAACAAACATATTGATGTCGTCAAGCTTGACAATGGAATTTTAACACATCATATCGGAAGAAAACATGTACTTTCCGCCTATGGAGGACTATTTTACTAGTTTTCCAGACATACACATACATGACATTTAATTCCGATAAGAGTTCCATGTTAGGACATGGGCATAATGATCACAACGTGAAACTAACCAATATCATTCCCTCCCTTTTGTTCTCTTTCGAGTGTTTCTGTAACAATAATAGTCATTTAAAGGCACGCATGCACTAACAGATAACGCCATGCGCTGCAATTAGCGAATTATAAGTCTGATAACGCACAGGTTCTGTTCTTATTTGATTTGTCTGTTTTAATTTGTGAAATTATGTGTGAACCTGTGGTTGTCACTGTTGTTGGTCCTGGCCCTGTAGTTGGCAGCGTTGTGGTCTCTGACGGGGTTCCTGGTGGTGTTGGGAAAAACAAACATCTTTAGATTCTGAATGTAGACTAATATATTAAAATTACCTACAATGTACATAAAAGAAAACTATTTCCCCCAATTTCGTACCTAGGATCAAACAAAAATTCTAAACGGCTTTTTAAAGTAGTGCGTGCGTGCCCCCTCCACACCACCCACACAGACACCCACACACCCACAGAGTCAAAAGTATCACGGCCTGTACTGTCCTTTCCACACTCCATACACTGCCGACGTTTAACTATGTATCAGTAGAGCTGTGATTTCTGGCGGCATTACATAGCGTACCTTTTATATTAATAAATGTTACTTAGTAATTGGATATTATCGTCCCATCAAACGCATACGGTTACAATGAGATTCTGTCAAGCCAATGCACATTTCAAAACTCTTCTCATATATATGAACCTTTTTTCAAGTCATTCCACAAAACCAATCCCTACATAAACGTAACACATGCAAACACAAACATCAAACATTTTTCGAAGAGTTAGTCCCTTCATTAGCACCTAGTTACAATGATAAAACACTCTGAGAACGAAGGGAAAACATTTTTTTATTTTTTTATCAAGCAGTACGTTTTCTTCAATGGTGTCAACGTTTCTAACATCCTTAAGCAGTCTTCTTCTCACCTGTGGTGGCTTCCCCACAATAGGTCAGTTTCCTTGGCTCGTTATCATCACTCACAATGATGACTCTTGTGGGACCCTCCTGGTTGATTGGGAAGTCGTCCTCGTCGTCAGGCTGTCCAACAAAAACAGTTCAGCAATGCCTTGATGCAGAAACAAATCAGTCACATTACAGCATGTTTTATAACAATTGTTGAGCCACGCTTTGTCATCACGGCACGTGACAAAATGTGCAGCCATTGTACCTTTCCAATTTGGATATCAGCACATTACATATATGGTATGTGTGGATGTGTGTGTGAATGTGTGAATGTGTGTGTGTGTGTGTGTGTGTGTGTGTGTGTGTGTGTGTGTGTGTGTGTGTTAGAGAGAGAGAGGGTAGTAATTAATTACAGTAATTAAAACGTTCAGCGCCAGTGTCGTGCAGGTCGTTGAACTTCAAAAGTAGTAAATCAGACCTTTCTCCGCAGACTGCTCAAAGTTCCTTTGAAAACCTGATGAATCCATTGAATAATAAGTAAATGATCTTTGCTTCGAGACAATCTCGATGATGTTGTGTTACAATCAAATAGCCGCATCCCTTCTTGCATTAATAACAAACATTTGAAACAAAGAAGACAGCCGATGTCTTGGAGCAGAAGGAAAAAAAGAAATTGTAAGTGTTTTCATTTTGAATTAGTCAACTTTAATTATGAACAGACTTTTTACTTTACATCGAACTCAAGTGTGTGGTGCAACCAGCAAGGCCGACACAGTGTAGTAACCTTCTATAATTAAAGAAAAAATATCGGCGGGGTTTAATTGCCGATGGAAGGATCAAAGCTGGTCAGGGTCAGAGCGACTGTCTACGAAAGAAGACGTTCGACCACAATGTCTACATGGCGTAAGAGTCACTGGAGAAATAATAATTAGTAATACCGAAAACATTTTAGACGCACATTATTCTACAAGCTTCACTACGCGCTGTTCAAAAAAAAAAAAAAAAAATCTGACAAAAAAGTGTTGTCATTCAACCTCATCATACCATACCAATTATATTCCATCACACATATCTGCAGGACATACGCAACACAGCGTCACTCGGTCTCTACATAATCATATCTGACATAGCTCACAGAGCTACAGGCAGCAGTAGCCCTGTAGTCTACTCAAAGCAATACATAATTTTAGTTTAACATTGACCGACGCCGGAATAATAGAATCCAACCCAACATACACACACCCACACACATACACAGATTTGCATAATCGACACAACAGCAAAGACTGCTTACCTCCACTTTTTCCAAAACGTCCAGAGGATTCTTAACAACGATGGGCGTATCGTCCTCTGGTGTGTATTTGTACACTTCTTCAACTGTACCATCAGGCAATGGGGTTCGTGCGATCAACTCTGAATCAGGGTTTTCCGCTGCACAAAGAATCCAATTGACGAATGAATCGGTTATAAAGAAAGAGAGAGAAAAACGAAACATATCGGAGTGACATATGCTTCAACTACGCTGCACACAAGAGACATTTTAACATAAACAGTACTTGCCAGATTGTTCAGACATGAAAGTGGAAAGACGCAAGAGACTCCAGAGCGACAACAGCTCCACATGTATGCAGAATATCCCAAGCGCACATAATTACACTATATTACAGCCTCAGTAATAGTGTACTTACTGAGCGAAATAACTAATGAGATCAGAGCGCAGAAAATTATGCACACTGTCAGGTTCAACAAAATAAGCTGGGGACGTAGTAGAGAATATGCTCCATGTAAAGGGATTCAGTTTTCTCTCATACCCAACCTGCTGTTTATCTGTACAATCTTCGTGTGTATCCTCCAGCAATTGAGCTCCGCTCTTCTTTTTTTTGACTCAAGAATGCGACACATTCCAAATGTTAAGACCAACGTATTTGGACATACTTCTTGTTCCTATGCTATTCCTTCTGTCTGGAACTATGTGCCTCGTGAAACTAGACATATTCGGCCAACCACTGCATAATGCCCATCCCTTTAAACCTGTTCCTGCCATACCGTGTTTTCTAAACTGTTCCAGTTGAAAGTTGTAGTGTATTCTTTGAGCATAATATTTGCCAAAAATATTCCCATGTCTTATGTTTTGATCTTATTTGACCCACAGACAACTGGATAAATCTCACACAAAAGAGAAAAAGAGCAGTTTCCTGTATCAAGGATTAAAAGAGCAGAAGCAAAACCACCACTCAAATATAAGCACTGCTTTAATTTAAACTTTCTAACCAAGAGTAAGCCACTGCAATTCTGCTGATTTTTATTATTCTTTTGATGGGACTACCCTAAACAATGTTAAGAATACTAGTAAACTGGATAAATCTCCGCACGTCTTAAACACCTTTTCATTGTCCTCAAGTGACCGAGTGATGAAACTGATTTCCGAAAGTTACAAATAAGTCTTCAATCGCAAATGTAAACTTATAAAAGGTTGTACAGCAATGCCAAAGGAAAGTTCAATCCTAACAGTAAACAGGTCTTCCCGTTCATTCCTCATGACAACTAAACCCGCGAAGGTGTCCCAGTGACCATCAGTGAATTATCACTTGAAAATGTATGTTCACAGTTCTCGTTACATTGAAAACGTTTCTGCCACTTACCGATGTCTTCAGGGGTAAATGCGCCATCTTCGGGTTCTGTTGCTGGCTCCTCTGGTGTTTCTGTGCAAACCAACACTTTCACATCAGTACACCACCATTCTCATCAATATATCAACGAACTAATTAAAGCACAAGAGGAGATGGTGTTAATATGATTATTGATGTCCTGTATAATGTACATACATTTTTATGTAAAGCGCTTTAAGCTACGTCATGTCATGGACATTGCGCTACAGAAGTTCTATGTATTATTACTGAAGTGCTATGGATTATATCTTTATAAATGCTTCTACACGTTTCATTTTCATTTCATTTTAAACATTAAAACGTATCACCAGACGTTCCTGGAAGTAAAAAAGACACTTCACACGAACATTATATATTATTCGGCTTTGTAGTCTAACATTGTTCCTGCACCCAAGTGCTCATCTCTTTTCAAAATATGCAGATAACTACTGAACTTATTTGTTACTGGACGTATAAATTATGCATTTGGAACTAGTAAAAACAAACTGATCCCACAATCATATGAACTTCAGCCGTCTGAAAACTGCATATTTCTTTCATAATGAAACGGTAATACTGGACTCAAACTCAATCAGGATATGCATCATTCAGTTGCAGTAATAAGTCTTCACACATTACGCATCATATGCATAACGCATGAACACCTTTTGTGATGCTGGTTGTCGCGGTTTTCTGCCTCAGCACATCCCAGGCTAAATTTAAGCTGTCTCTAGGCCATTTCTGAATATGCTAATGAATGAGATGAACAATACTCATATTGAAGAACAAAAGCAAGATTGCTTCCGAATGGTAACACTGCTAAGCCCATTATTTTATCAGGGTCATTGTAATTCACATTTGTTACATGGGTAACTCTAGCCCGTATAAAACTAAACGTTACAGTTTATGTGTAAACTTATAAATATAGAGATAAATATTCAACTGTTTTTCGCGCAATCACCAAAACCTATATCTGACCTCCAGGCCTGACGACGATCAACAGTGGCTCATTGGGTTCCGGTGTGAATCGATCCTGAAACCAAGTCAACATGAAACAATGTCATATGCTGATGATTCATTAGAGTCGTTCTTCCAGATGGAAATGCCTTTAAATCGGTACTTACGTGTGCTACAAATTTCTCATAATTTTGCACCTAAAGTCAAACAATGCCCACAGTCACTCACGAGTGTTAATTACCCACGAAATATGATTAAAGACGCTTCTATCCAAGATCAAATTTTGAGGTATACTGGGTGTCGTTGCCTAAATGCAGGTTCGAGGCATGTTTACGCCATTATCAACATTAAGTACGCGAAATACCAGTGTGGGTAAAGCAGTGTGGGTAAAGCACATCTACCTTTTGACAAAATACAGACTCAAACAAATAAGTGACAATGAACTAACTACAAACAATTAATATGGATCACAAAAAAAGTATCAAATAAAGTACAGACAATAAAAAGAGGAAAACACTCGAGAACAGCAAGCGACTGAGATGTTTACCGAGAACGAGAGAATCAGAGAGACAGAGACGTGCACACACACACACACACACACACACACACACACACACACACACACACACACACACACACACACACACACACACACACACACCTAGATACACAGATACAAACCTAGCAAATGGACAAAGACAGAGCTACATAAAGGCGCAAACATAATGACGAAGGTAAATCAAAAGACAACAAACAAGCAGAAACAGCGACAGTATCGATTTAAAACCATGCACATCCAGTGTTGGCATTCTCTCCAAACTGCAAATCGAAACATATCTAAATATTCTCTAAGTAGTGTCCCAAACCAAAACCTACATCGGGGCCAGGTTCCACAGATTTGTACACGTCGTCCGGTGGACCAGGCTTGTCATCGTCTGGAACCTCATCAACGAACAATGGGCTCTCAAAGACATTGTTTTGTACGAAGGTGCCGGGTGTTTCGCCCTCTACGAGGGTAGTGCCAGGCGGCACTTCAGGAGTCATGTCAATTGGGCAGCCTGTTATGGCGGGTGCTGTCATCAAGAAAATCAGTTTGATTAAGACACAAATCTCAATACTTCGCAGTCTAACCGGAAATACAACTATTCAGTTACACACACAGATGCCAGAAAAAATGCTCGTTAACACACACAAACACACACACACACACACACACACACACACACACACACACACACACACACACACACACACACACACACACACACACACACACACACAAACCTAATCTGTACGAGTATACATACCAATCTTCAATTTCCAGCAGCACAAATAAGCTTGTTTCTATGCATTTATACTTTTAACACTAACAATGTCAGATACTAGGCGAGTGAAATACACGTCTCGCAACGAAGACAACATGTTCTTATTTGACTGCAACTGTCCCAATCAAATTGTGTGTGGACCTACTTGTGGTTGTCACTGTTGGGGGTGCTGTGGTTGTCACTGTTGGGGGTGCTGTGGTTGTCACTGTTGGAGGTCCTGTGGTTGTCTCAAACGGAGGTCCGGTCGTTTGTGTCGTTTCGATGATTTTAGGAGTTGTTGTTGTTGCTAAAAGAAACGGTCTTCAGATTCAAAAGGTGCACTTATAGTTTGCACATACGTGCTTACATATTCCTACATGTACATTCCAAAAAGCAATAAGGATCTAGATATGGAACAACCTTATCATAACACCAAACTGAACTGTAATAATATATGTATCCAGAAAAGAGGTAGGATAATACTGTTTGCAACTGTTGACACTCAAACATATCTACACATCACGACTGCATGATATCTACCGTTACAGAGTTGGCAGGAACAGGGCACAATCAACCCGAGCTAAGCGGTTATTAACACTGGTTATTATCAAGCATTTTTGCTATCATAGTTCTCTGCCTTCCTGCAGTCAATCAACCAAGTTGGCACGGTTGGCACTCACCTTTAGGGAATATAAACCTACCGGTTTCAAACTGCCGTCTGCCTGAACGTTTCAAGATTCAAGATTACTTTATTATCTCATCAGAGAAATTAAAACGTGGCTGAACCTTAACCACATCACAGTACGCAATAACAAATATTTTATCTTTTAAAACTCAAAGAACAGTTATTATAAATACAAAAGTTACATAATAAACAAACTAGTAATTTACGTAATTTACACCCACTCACACCCACCCACACTGCTCTGACGTTTGAACAGATTTATCTGTTCAGAAATGCTATTGACTGTATTTGATTTAGGTACGCGAAATCGTCTACCAGATGGAAGAAGTTCATGTTTAGCAAGGACATCGCTGTTGTCATCTACAATCACCCTAGCCTTTCGTATCACACGTCGTTCATACAACTGATTAAATTGTTCTTGTCTTTCACCCACAACCTGGCCACACTTATTCACCACTTTATTCAGGACATTCTTGCTTTTCACATTTAAGCCTCCAAACCAGCACAGGAACGAAAATGTTAAAACTGATTCAATACAACTCCGGTAGAAAGTGCTCAAAACAACAGCACTGACATTAATCGATCTCAGCTTTTGAAGGCAAAATATTCTTGGCTAACATCTTTTGTGAATAAAGTCGATGTTTTGTTAAAATTCTGTCTGTTGCCTAAGATTGTTCCTAAATATGTGTACTCAGTCACTCTTTCAATTTTCACGCCATCAGTAAAGAAATCTGGAATGACAGTTGGAGCTTTTCTAAAATCAGTCAACATTTTTTTTCTTTTCTTTACATTCAAGTTAAGGGAATTATCCCGGCACCAGTTGCTGAACCTTTCAACTTCAGCAAAATCAACAGAATCTGAGTTGGAAATATCTTCTATTGCAGAACCATCAGAGTATTTTATGATTGGTGTTGTGTCAGTGCCTGTGCAGTCATTTGTATAGGGTGTAAAAAGAATAGGAGATCGGACAGTGTCTTGTGGAGAGCCGGTGGAAACAGAACGGGAAGTACGTTCTAGATTGAGTCTGGTTTCTACTGCCGTTTGGCTGGTCTTAATCCCGCATACTGCTGCCGACAAGTCCCATACAGACACAGACAGCAAGATGACGTTACTGCCAACGCATTACTGCCTGTCTGATGTGAATATTATAAAGCATACGAACTTTGTCACCAATATGGGCAGCAGTTTCAATATTCAATTGCGCACGGACCCATGGCTTTAATCTTGCAGTGCAGTTTTACACATCAGATAAACGATTGTTGCACACCAAGACTCACCTTTTCTCTGTCTTTTACTCCTAACACTTCCGACCGTCTTAAGCCTGCCTCAAGAAAATCTCTCTCTCTCTCTCTCTCTCTCTCTCTCTCTCTCTCTCTCTCTCTCTCTCTCTCTCTCTCTGTGTCGTGTGTGTGTGTGTGTGTGTGTGTGTGTGTGTGTGTGTGTGTGTGTGAGTGTGCTTATGTGTGTGTGTGTCTGTTTGTTTGTGTGCGTGCGTGCGTGTTGGCGCTCGCATGTATGTCCTTATTGGGGATGTGGATGGAGGAGAATGCGATGTTTGATAACGAGTTTGTGTACATTAATATCGTGTTTTGTTGTCGGTTGTTTTTGTCTTGAGTATGAGATGTACGCGCCTAGGGCTTATTTGAGACCCCACTGTTGTTATTACTATTATTATTATTACAACAAGCAAAGCAAACCGAAAACGGAAATGTTCAAGCGATAGGTGACCAGCTTTCATTCTCTGTCTCTGTCTTTGCCTGTCTGTCCGTGATAATCTCTGCCCTCTGTCATTCTCTCTATACAATGTCTAGCATTAATTTGTTTTACTATACACACTTGCACTCAAATCAAGACATACTATCATCTGTATCAACAATATTATATTATCCTGCTTCAATCATGCAATGCAATCAAACGACAATATTAACAGTATCTATATATACCTGTTCTTTAAACCGCTTTATAAATCCTCTATACAAGCACCAACAAATCGTAGGTTCATACTGAAACCAAATATATGCATGTTCTCGATTAACCAATCAAAGCAATTAATTTCAGGCAAAGCCGACCACCAATGTTCGGCCAGAATTAGCGGGTTGGTTTCGATCCATAACTGCGCTCTTAGAAGCTAAAGGTCGACTATGATAAAGTTCGACATAACACTTACATAGCGTGTAACTCGTCAGTAAAAAGAGTGCTTTAAGTGAAGCAGTTTTATGAGTGATTTTGTGGGCAAGCGCTTAGTAACTGTTCCATTTGACAGGAAGACCACGCAATATTTGTTTACAGAGGAGGTAGTGTAACTCAAACACTCATACTGTCCCTCGCGTAATTATAACCCGATTTCAACAGCTACTCACCGATTGGATCCCTGAATAGGGCCGCATGACCTTTTCTGCTTAGTACGGCGCTGTCACCAATCTATGCATTTGTGTTTCAGTTAAGTTACAATATTCACATAGCTGAGGCTGTCTACGCCATGGGTCTTCTTTCGGGAAAAAGATTTGCAAATGTCGGTTCCAAGATGGTACAGATCAAACTGCTGCCAGTGCCATTAGTTTAGCTTAATGGAAAATGTGTCACTTCTCCGTAATAAAATTTTCGTTTTGTTTTCAAAAGTGCTAATGTCTTACCAACAAACACCCAAAAAAGAGAGAAAAAACAGAAGAAAAAAAACAGCACCAAATGGATAGGCTACATGTGAATATGGGGACTAATATCACACCATAGCCATCAACCAATTTCCCAAAATGACCAAATGCTCGGCACTGAAGGTCAAACAATTTTGCTTTATTTGTTTTGATCAAGCAGTACGTTTTGGTCAAGTATGTCAACAATGGTATATCGCCCTTAAGTACAAAGAAACAAGACTTGTTCTCACCTGTAGTTGCTTCCCCACAATAGGTCACTTCCCTTGGCTCGTCATCATCACTCACAATGATGACTCTTGTGGGACCCTCCTGGTTGATTGGGAAGTCGTTCTCATCGTCAGGCTGTCCAACAAAAACAGTTCAGCAATGCCTTTATGAACAGCGAAAGGTTTCGTGACAGCACCTTCTATAGAAATATTCAAACATCATTCTCATTCACACTACGCATGATATAAAGCGGTATGCAGTACTTCATAACCGTCAAAAATGTGTTTCTCGCCTCAAAGTATTCGGCAAAGTCCGTTTTAATTATGTGAAACGTTTCCCAACATGTTTTCCATAAGACTGTAAGGCTGTCACTCCGCGTACGAACCAATCACCTAGACACCCATCTCCACACACACACGGACACACATTCTCTCTCTCTCTCTCTCTCTCTCTCTCTCTCTCTCTCTCTCTCTCTCTCTCTCTCTCTCTCTCTCTCTCTCTCTCTCTAAAAAGAAGTTCAATGAAAATGCGTTGAACAAATTTATGCAGTCAGTCTCAGATCAACAGGCCTTTTGGCAGAATATGCGTAAAATTTCGAAGATTAAGTATCAGCCTTATAATAGTATTTCGGAACAGGATTGGTTTAACCACTTTCAAAAGTTGCTTGAGCAAGATAACCAGGATCAAGATTCTGATTATGATTTTGAAAATTGTGTAAGTGATGTCTATTATGACAGACCAATTACGACAGAAGAAGTTTTGTTAGCCATCCAAAGGTTAAAGAATGGTAAGGCTGCAGGTCCAGATGGTATTATTGGTGAATTCTTTAAGCATGCTGGACATTTGGCAGTGGACTTCTTGGTTAAGTTTTTCAATGTTCCGTTTGAGCGTGGTATATATCCAATAGTTGGACAGAGAGCATAATCATTCTCCTCTTTAAGAAGGGTAACCAAAATTATCCAGACAACTACCGAGGAATATCTCTATGCGATATCAGTAGCAAGTTATATAGTTCCATTATTAACAACAGGTTACAGGAGTGGATTGAACAGAACAATTTAACGGGAGAATGTCAAGCGGGTTTCAAAAAGGACTACTCAACTGTTGACCATATGTTTACACTGATGGCAATGATTCAGAAGAAATTTGCCTTAAATAGAAAGTTTTATGTGGCCTTTATAGATTTTGAAAAGGCTTTTGATTCGATATCGAGAAAACTACTTTGGCCTATTCTTCTGAAAAATGGTATTAAGGGTAGACTGTATAAGTGCGTTAGAAGTATGTATGAAAATGTGAAGGCTAGAATTAGATGTGGTGCTAAGTTTACAGACTATATTAAGTGTACCCGTGGTGTGAAACAGGGTGATTTGTGCAGCCCTGTCTTGTTCTCACTGTTTATTAATGACCTAGCTCTTGATATTATTAATAACGGCAGACATGGAGTAAGCATGAGCAGTGATTTTGTCCAGTTAGTGATACTGTTATTTGCGGATGACATGATACTGATATCTGAAACTGTTATTGATCTGCAGACTCAGCTTAACAATCTGTTTACAGCTGCGTCAAGGTTACAACTTAAAGTAAATATGAATAAAAGTAATATAGTGGTGTTTAGGAAGGGAGGGTATTTAGGTGCCAGAGAAAGATGGATCTACGATGGTTGTATGATGAGAGTGGTGAACTCTCATAAATATCTTGGTATATGTTTTTATACAAGGCTTAGTTTTTACCATGCTTGTCAAGATTTGGTAAGTAGAGCAAAAAGGGCGCTGCTGAGCATTATGAGTAAATTATATAGAACTGACTGCAATTCTATTAATTTTTTTTAAAGATTTTTGATGCTCAAGTACAACCAATTGTTCTCTATGGGGCAGAGATTTGGGATCTGGATAGTAGCTCTTCTGTGATTGATAATGTACATTTGTTTGGTTTGAAACGTTATTTAGGTGTAGACAGGAGAACCCCAAATGATCTTGTGTATGGAGAAGTTGGAAGGTTTCCTATTCAAATTAATTCAAGTGTTCGCTGTATAAGATACTAGTTAAAATTGACACGTATGGATGAGCACAGACTGCCTTTGAGAGTATATAAAATGTTACTGAATTTGGACCAAAGGGGAAAAACTAACTGGGTGACTAATGTTCGTAAAACATTATGTGTAAACGGATTTTCTTATGTTTGGGATAATCAGGGTGTGGGATGTTGGAATGCATTTATTAGGGAGTTCAGATAACGACTTACTGACATGCGATGGCAAGCTTGGGATGACCATGTAAACACCAGTGACAGATTTTCGTTATACAGACAATTTAAAACATTAGCTTGTGTTGAACCATACATAATATTAAATTAAAAAGATATATAAGGTATACGTTGACCAGATTTAGATTTGGGGTGTCAGATATTAAAGTGCATAGATCAAGATTTAAACTTTATAATGTGGATGAATTGAAATGTCCTTTGTGTCTTACGGCTGTAGAAAATGAAGTCCATTTTGTTCTGTGTTGCCCTGCATTTGAGGATTTAAGACACAAGTTTATAGAGTCAAAATATTTCAATAACCCATGTGAATTTCGGTTGGCACTGCTCTTAGCTACTCAAAACGAACGCGTCTTGAAAAATCTTGCCTTGTTTCTGTATAAAGCATTCAGCAGAAGGAAAACCCTGCTATCGTGAAGAATGTAAATGTACATCACGAATTAATATTCAAGAACGTTATTATAATATCCTTTGCATATACTTTCGCTCCTGACTTGAGCATTTCTTACATTTCAACATCAGTAATTTGTTTACTGTGTGTGTGTATTGTGTATTGTCTTATAAGATTTATTGTGCTTACACCCCTTCAAATGGGGCTATGGCCTTATTGAATAAAATTTCCGTATTCCGTATTTCTCTCTCTCTCTCTCTCTCTCTCTCTCTCTCTCTCTCTCTCTCTCTCTCTCTCTCTCTCTCTCTCTCTCTCACACACACACACACACACACACACACACACACACACACACACACACACACATTTGGGCGCGAACTAAAACAGGTACGGATTAAGCAACACAACAGCAAAAACTGCATACCTCCACTTTTTCCAAAACGTCCAGAGGATTCTTAACAACGATGGGCGTGTCGTCGTCTGGTGTGTATTTGTACACTTCTTCAACTGTACCATCAGGCAATGGGGTTCGTGCGATCAACTCTGCATCAGGGTTTTCCACTGCACAAAGAAAGCAGATGCGAAATAAATTTGTAGAAAAACAAACGAACAAACCAACCACAAAAAAGGGGTACTGACAAACCTGTTTTAACTACGCTGCATACAAAATTCACCTGACATAAACAGTAACTGACACTTTGTTCACGCAAGAGACTGGACAGACCCTCGTCTCCAGACAGACAACCGCTCCACACGCATGCAGAATATCCCAAGTACACAGCATTACACTAAAGTAAAGCCTCAGTGAGAGTCTATTAAGTAAGAAAAAATACAGAAAAAAGGTCAGGGCGGACCAAATGGTACACATAGGTCAGGTTAAAAGAAAAAGGCGCACATACTAAAGATGCAAAAGAGAATATGCTTCACGTGAAGCGATTCAGTTTTCTGTCATACACAACCTACTGTTCATCTGTGTGATTTTTTTTTATGGCGTACCCTCCACGCGACGCATTCCACACGTTAAGAACAAAACATTTTGACATCGGTCTTTTTCTTGTGCTCCTCTTTTCTCTCTCTCTCTCTCTCTCTCTCTCTCTCTCTCTCTCTCTCTCTCTCTCTCTCTCTCTCTCTCTCTTTTTTTTTTTTCCGTCCGGAATTGCAGCCTCGTGAAATTAGACCCATTCAGTACAACGCTGCATAATTGGGTAAACGTTTAGAACCTGCTGCTGCTATACCATGTCTTGTAAATGATTACAGTTGAAAGCAATATTGTATTTTGTGTGCTTCATACGTGGTGAAAATATAATGCTCATGTCTTATGCTTTGGTCTTGCATGACATATAGACACAAATGTAGGTTTTATCAGGGAGACGCATAATATAAACACAGTAACATACACCACATGACCCAAATCAAGAATCTAATCACACGGATGCCTAACAGGTCACCAATATTCTCAGAGGAAACACTTTACACCAAAACACAAAGCTCCAGAACCTCAAGAACAAATTTTCTGTTTTCACGTCCAGTGGCATATTACAGACCAAATGCAGTGGCATTGTGGCAAAAGAATTCTTCAGTCCTAACAATAAACAGTCTTCCCGTTCGTTCCTCATGACAACTAAACCTGCCAGGGTATCCAAATGACCATCAATGAATTATCACTTCAAAATATATGTCTACAGTTCTCGTTGCACCAAAAACGTTTCTTCCACTTACCAATGTCTTCAGGGGTAAGTGCGCCATCTTCGGGTTCTGTTGCCGGCTCCTCTGGTGTTTCTGTGCAAACCAACACTTTTACATCAGTACACCATGACCCTCATATTAAAAACAAAAACAAAACAAAACAAAACTTGTTTTTCGCCTCCTGACTCACACACACACTGTGCGTTTGGAACAAGTGAAAGCACACGGATCGAGCACTTATATAGAATTCAACCGTTTCTTAACTGCTTATTTCTTTTATAATGTACAGGTAAAACTGGATTTAATATCCGATCTCACTCAAAGTGAATTAGCAGAGGAATTAATTCAATTGCGGTACACAGCCTTCATACATAATTCGTCATATGCATAACCGAACACGCATGGAACACTTGTAATGCTGGCGGTCGCGGTTTTCTACCTCAGCATATCCCGGGTTACGTTTTAGCTGTCTCTAGTAGAACTCTCAATGTACGAATGAATCAAATGAACAGTACCCATATTCAAGAGAAAAGGCGAAATATTCTTGCTTCCGAATGGTAACTTTGCTACGCCCATTATTTTAACAGGATCATCGTGTAATTCACATTTGTTAGAGGTCTAACGTTAGCCCATATAAAGCTTAACGTTACAGCTTTTGTGTAATCTTGCCAACATAAAATAAATATTCAATTCTTTTACGAGCAATCACCAAAAACTATATCTTACCTCCGGGCCTGACGACGATCAACAGAGGCTCATTGGGTTTCGGTGTGAATCGATCCTGAAACCAAGTCAACATAAAACAATGACATCCGCTGACGACCCCTTGGACTATTAAACCCTGACTAGAAAAGTGCACAGTCATACTCTAGTGACATTCTTTCGGCTGAAGTGCCTTTAAATGCTCCAATTTTATCAGATAATGTTTGCACCCAATCTCAAACAGTGCCCACCAACGTCACATGTGAGTGTTAATTGCCCATGAGATAAAAGACGCTTTTATCCAAGAACACATTTTCAGGGGCACCGTGTTTCGTTGGCTAAATGCAAAGGCACGTTTATGCCAATATCAACACGAAGCACGGCAACTAACAGTATGTGCGAAGCACGTACAAACAAGCAGAAACAGCGACAGCATCGATTCAAAACCATGCACATCCAGTGTTGGCATTCTCTCCAAATTCTAAATCAAAACATATCCATATATTCTCAATCTGACTCTGATCTAAGTACTGTCCCAATCCAAAACCTACATCGGGGCCAGGTTCCACTGATTTGTACACGTCGTCCGGTGGACCGGGCTTGTCATCGTCTGGAACCTCCTCAACGTACTGTGGGCCCTCAAAGACATTGTTTTGTATGAAGGTGCCGGGTGTTTCTCCCTCTACGGGGGTAGTGCCAGGCGGCACTTCAGGAGTCATGTCAATTGGGCAGCCTGTTATGGCGGGTGCTGTCATGAAGAAAATCAGCTGAGTTATGACACAAATCTCAATACTTCGCAGTCTAACCGGAAATACGACCATTCAATTACAAACACGGATGCTATCACGCACGAACGCAGGCGCACACACACACACACACACACACGCACGCACGCACGCACGCACGCACGCACGCACGCACGCACGCACGCACGCACGCACACACACACACACACACACACACACGCGTGCGGAAACCCATTGTGAAGGAGTTGGTATGGCACGTCTTGAATTTTCAGCAGCACAAATAAGCAAGATCCTATGCATTTACGTTTGAATGCATTCAAACAGAACATAAGCTGGTCTGTTTTGGCGAAGACAGTGTATTCTGCTGCGATTAGCGAATTGCACGTCTAGCAATGCACATGATTTGTTCTTATTTGATTCCGTCTGTCTCAGTCAAACTGTGTGTCCACCTACTTGTGGATGGGGGACCCGTGGTTGTCACTGTTGGAGGTCCTGTAGTTGTCATTGTTGGAGGTCCTGTGGTTGTCACTGTTGGAGGTCCTGTCGTTGTCTCTGGAATTGTGTATACACACATATTCATGCAGCAACGCAATAGGCTTTAAACATGAAATAACCTCATCGTAACAGCAAAGTGAACTGTTCCCATATCTATGTTCAAGAAAGAGGCAGTATAATATTATCATGGCTTACCATTTGTGCCACACAGACAGATCTAGAGACCATAACTGCATTATATCTACCAATAACGGGGTTGGCAGGAACAGGGCACAACCAACCTGAGGTAGGCACGACGAACACAATTTATTATCAAGTATTTTTGTTGTCATAGTTTTCTGCCTTCCTGTAGTCAATCGACCATGAGCGCACAGCATATACGAAATATAACCCTACCGGTTTCAAACTGTCGTCTGCCCGAACGTTCTAGATTGAGTCTGATTTAAACCGCCATTTTGTTTGAATTAATCCCGCTACTGCTGCCAACAAGTGCCAAAAACACAGACTCTGCAAGCCGTCTGATGTTATTATTATCAACCATGAGAACTTTGTCACGAACATGGGCAGCAGCTTTAATATTTAATAGCGCACGGAGCCATGGTTTTCTTCTTGCAGTGCAATTATACACAACCAAAGAACAACCGAAGGAGACTTGACCATCTCCTTCATACACCTAATCCGAGTTACCCATAGCATACGTGCTTAAGAAAGCCTTTATCCAAGATCACATTTTGAGGTATAATATGCGTCTAAATGCAGAGGCATCTTCACGCCAGCTTGGGAATATTTCGAAACCAGTGTGTGTGAAGCCCGTGGACTTCACCCGCTTGACAAACTGCACTCAGACTCAAGCAAATACAGGACGGTGAAAGGACTAAAATTACATATAACAAAAAACAACGTAAAAAACAACAACAACAAGAGAAATATCACTGAAATGCCTTGAAGGCTGAACACCTTCGGGGCCATTTATTCCAGATCTAACATGTTCATGCATCCTTTATGGACCCATTGGTCAAGGACAGAGTATTCCTACTTGCAGAGTTACTTTTAGTCTTGCAAAATACTCTCAAACTTTCTATGTCAAAAAAGAATTCTTCCTAACATTTAAAATTTACTGCTGATTAATAACAGAACTTTTTTCACTTATGAATACGTCTCCCTTCATTTAGTGCTCCTAGGGTGTGTCAGCCGAGTGTTTTCTCCCACGCTAACGGAGTGTACCATCAAAATGGTGGTCTATTTCTGTCGTTATTATTGGGCTGGTATCCTTTCACCATTATGTGCCGGTGATCACCGATGAGCTACTCATGTGGCGAAACACGTATCTGACCTAGTCAACCAGCATAATGATGGTCCCCACCAGATAATATTTTTGATAACCCATCTGCTTAGCATTGTGGCCCAAAATTCGGATTCGTCTTCGGTGACAGGCTCCTTCACCCCCCCCCCCCCCCCCCCCTTTCCACCCATCCCGTCGGATCTACTCTCTTTAAGGTCGTCTTTATCTAAATATAACGCCTCAGCAAGTACTTGGTTGCTCTTTTCTTCTTCTACACTTCGACCAAAACAACTACAACAAAATAAGAGAAAGAGAAGAGAAAACAACAAGTGACCAGCCCCCCCCCCCCTCCCCCCCAACACACACACTCGGCAAGACAGCAGCTATCCGTATACTTCATTACACTGTCTCCAAGCGCCGTTTTGTAAAAAAAAAATTTGTGTGTGTGTGTGTGTGTGTGTGTGTGTGTGTGTGCGTGCGTGCGTGCGTGTCCGTGCGTGCGTGCATGCGTACATGTGTGTATACACAGCTGTGTTTGACTGTAAGTGCAGTTTGCTTGTCGTTGTAGAGTATGAATATTCTGTAGACTGCATCTGTAGTGGTACTAAATAACGCTATGTTTTGATGAGTCTGTGAAGGTGAAAACTGTGTTCTGAAACTTTACTGATGAAGGTATTTTACATATGACTTAAATTGACGCAGTGGATTTATAGACAAGTGAACAAAAATCGTGTCTGTATAGAACTAGTGCATGTTAAAAAGCGCGGTCCACATTTTCTTGAAACATGATGTAATTTGGGGATTCTAAATTAGATTCAAGATATTTAATTGTTTAGCTACATGTGTTTGGGTGTGCTTCAAACAGACATTTTAACTGATGCTGTAACTTTATGAAAGAAAAAAAATGAATGCAATTTCTTATTAAATGAGAGGGAAAAGAACGTACATATGTTATTTGTTTATAAAAAGCCAATAAATGATTCGTTACCTGATTGATTCATTGAATGACTGATTTATTGATTGATTTCTTGATGGATTTCCGAAACATTGAAACAACGCGCATGCAGGTCTATTAAGGCATACACAAACAATGTCATTTGGTGCAATCAGCAAAGAATATGTAGCGACGAACAGGCTCTGTTTTCATTAGATTTTGCATTTATTGTAACTGATAAATAATTAAGTGGAATTACTTTCAGTGGTTGTTTCTGGTGGTCCTACGAACGCTGTCGTTGTTTCCACCTCTGTTGTCGTTTCGAATACTGGAAGAGTTGTAGCTGAATGAAACGAAAGAAAGTAGGTAATGTCTTCAAAATTAAACAAGTGTGCTAATATATTTCATTTAATTCTAAGTGCAAAGTTTCCATTAAAATGAATGGATGACTCTAAAACGTCTTTGACGTAATACAAATATCAAAATTAACGGCCTGTTTCAAACATCCGCCCAACATTCTAAATACCTAACTTAAATGAAATTTCTTAGTCGTAGTGTGCACAAATTTCAGTAGTAACTATGCACAACCACACACACACACACACACACACACACACACACACACACACACACACACACACACACACACACACACACACACACACACACACACACGAAGAGTTTTCGGGCCACCAATTTGCTCTTAGAAACTAAAGGTCGACTACAATCAAGTCCGACATAACATTTAAATAACGAGTAACTCGTCAGAGGCGGCGTAACTCAAACGTTCATACTGGCCCTTATGTAATTATGGCCCCGTTTTAACAGCTACTCACCAAATGGGTTAATTGTAGCCCTTTTTCAACAGCTGCTCAGCCAATGGATTCCTCAACGGGGCCGTATGACATGTTCTACTTAGTACGGTTTTGTTTCCGATTGAGGCATTTGTGTTTGAAGTAACAATATTCACATAGATAAGGCTCTCTACGCCATGCGTCCACTTTCGGGAAAGGATATTTTCAAATGTAGGTTACTAAGGTCCGTACGAGGGTAAAGGTCAAACTGCTGCCAGTGTCATTAGTTTGGCTTCATGAAATATTTTGTCATCTCTTCCTATAGTCAACATTTTGTTATTGTCTTAAAAAATGTGCTGTCTCCCAAAAACAAAACAAAAACAAAAGCAATAAAAAGAAATCAAAACAGCACCAAACGGATTGGCTCCGTGTGCATATCAGCTACCATTTAACCTCCCATACCTATAATGACCAAATTCTCAACGTTCAAGGTAAAATAAATTTGTTTTGTTTTTATCAAGCAGTACGTTTTGGTCAAGTATATTAACAACGGTATATCACCCTTAAGCACAAGGAAACAAGACTTGATCTCACCTGTGGTGGCTTCCCCACAATAGGTCACTTCCCTTGGCTCGTCATCATCACTCACAATGATGACTCTTGTGGGACCCTCCTGGTTGATTGGGAAGTCCTTCTCGTCGTCAGGCTGTCCAACAAAAACAGTTCAGCAATGCCTTTACGCGGCAAGAAAATTTACATGACAGCACTCTCTATACAAATATACAACTTTCATTCTCATTCACACTACGCATAACATACAGTGTCATGGAGCACTCTATATCTCTAAGATGGGGAAAACAAAAGTCTTTCTCGAATCAAATTATTCGGCGAAGTCCGTTTTACCTGAAACGTTTCCAAACAAGTTCCCTACAAATGTGTAAATATTTAACATCGTGTCTACGACCCTTCCCTGCCACCCATCTCCACACACACACACACACACACACACGCACACGAGGGGTCAGGGGTCATTCGCCTAGCAGTCTGACGTGTACTTCGGCTCCAACGTTTTGCTTGGATTGCTGTGTGTTCCAGCGAATGTTGGACTGTAACAGTTGTCTGAGTGATGTGTGACGGATTCGGTCATGCAGTGGTGGGCATTTTATGCCCCAGCATCGTTTCACCTTCTCGTGTTTTGGATTTTTCTGTTGGCTTGGACTAGTGTTTTCTGTTGGGTGACGCGGCCATCGTTGTGTTCACCTGGATCTGCGTACCCGCACGTGCAAAGTGACCACTCCCACGCCTGTTCGCCTGGCCGAGAAGAGCGCAGTAAGTCTGTTCTTTTACGCTACTCGCGCGATGAACTGTTGTTGGCTAGGCCTGCGCCCCTGACCTTGTTGCCCCTTATGGTCTCTCGATATCGGGTTTTGCTTGCCTCGAAGGCGCACCCGGAAGGAAGGAAGGTGAATAAAAAACAGTGTTGTGTCACGCCCCCCTACTGATCATGCTAGTTCATCTGAAGCGATTGATTACGGACTGTGTGAGCTTAATGGCGGTCGTAATCCATCGAATTTAATAACTGTCAACACTAACCAGCACCAGACTTCTATGAGGATTTCTTGTTTAACGCTCAGTCATTAGGCACAAGAACAAGAAAGAATAACCTGACACTGAACGTTTTGTAATGGACAATCAGATGTTCTGTTCATTGCCGAAACCTGGTTGAGATGTCAGGGAGATGAGGCCCAGTGTGGGGGTATGACGCCACCCGGGTACAGCATGTGATCGTTCCCTCGTTCAACGAGAGATAAATGGCTTTCACTGTGAGAGACACCGTCTTTGAGCATGCTACCGTTACTGCGTCTTTTCATTTCAGTCACTCGTCCTTCGAGCTGGCTCAGCTAACTGTCACCTCTCCGCAACTTGTTCACTTCTTCTGCCTGTATAGACCTTCTCAGTCAAAGAAAAACAGACTAACTGAATCGATCTTCTTCTCCGAGATTTGTGATTTTCTGGAACAATGCAATCTCCTTGGAGGTTAAGTGCTTATCGTTGGGGACTTTAATTCCCACCTCGATTGCTCGACCAACTCTAACACCGTACGCATCATGAACATGCTACAGACCTTCCGTTTTTCTCAGGCAGTTAGTGTACCTATACTCACCGTTGTGGACACACCCTAGACCTTGTGGTTCATAAGGAGGAAGATTCTTTTCTTCGTTCAGTGTCAGTTTGCAATAGTCTGTCTTCTGATTATCTGCCAGTGATATGTTCCGTGGACATTTCAAAACCCGAGTCGCGCCCAGTGCTACGGACAACGCAGAATCATCGTGCGACAGACAGGGAGCAGTTCAGGGAGGATGCGGCCTCGCTCGCAACTGTTCAGCCCTATATCACAGCTGATCAGTTCAACACAGAGATGCACCGTCTTCTTGACACACATGCTCCCTCAACCCAGCATCAGGTGACCCGTCGACGTCGCTGACCCTGGTACTCCTCCATCGCCTTGGAAATACGCTCCATGAAGCAGGAGAGACGTCGTGCAGAGAGATATCGGCTGTCCACAGAATTGACATTCCACGAAGAAATCACTAACTCTGTCAAACATAAAATTAGTCATCTTGTCAGCAATGCCAAGTCCACCTTTTACAGTGTTAAAGTGTCCACCAGCTCAACTGTTAAGGAACTGTATAAAGTAACCAATGATTTATAAGGCAAGATTACATCCACCCCACTGCCTTCTGCCTACCCCACTGATCAACTTCCACAGGTCCTTTCTGACTTTTTTACAAACAAGGTCCGCCAAATCCGTGATTCCATTGACATCCAGGTTGTTCATCCCCCTTCGCACAGTCTTACGGAGCGTCATTTCTCTGGTACACCCTTGTGTGGATTTGAGAGAGTCACCAGTGAAACTGTGTTGAAGTTCATGAAACAAATGTCTCCCAAAACATGTGTTCTAGACCCGATTCCAACGTCCGTACTGTTTGAATGTTCTAGCGAGCTTGTTTCTCTGCTCACTGCCATCGTAAACCAGTCCTTGTCGACCGGCATTTTTCCTTCCTGTAAGAAAGCAGCCATAGTCAAACCCCTTTTGAGAAAGGCCTCTCTTGACCCAACTGTGCTAAAAAAAAAAAAAAAACTGTAGGTCTGTTTCAAATCTGTTCTTGCCTTTTTGCCATCTTCATCAAAACAATCTTTAGCACACCCTCCAGTCAGCTTATCGCCCAAAATACAGTACTGAGACAGCTCTCTTTCGTGTTTTAATGACCTCCTGACTGCTTCAGACTCTGGCTCTATCTTCATTCTGACTCTTCTAGATCTAAGTACTGCCTTCGACACTATCGATCATAGCATTCTTCTGACTCGCCTCGAACACGCTTTCGGTGTCTGTGATCTTGATTTGTCGTTCTTCGATTCTTGCCTGCAAAGTAGGACACAAGTAGTAACTGTAAATGAAGTAAAATCCTCTCCTTCCCTTTTCACTTGTGGGGTCCCCCAGAGCTCTGTCCTGGGAACAGTTCTTTTCATTTTGTATACTCAGCCTCTTTCTCATGTCATTAGTCACCACTCTGTCTCTCATCACATGTCTGCGGATGCTGCTGAACTGTACAAATCTGATTCTCCTTCGAAGTGCTCGCACGGACCATCGAATCCTGCATTTCAGATGTGAAGGTCTGGGTAGTTCACAATACACTTCAGTTAAATCACGACAAAACAGAGATTCTTCTGATGGGCTTTGCTCCGAGATTGATCTTCCTTCTTCACTATGTGTGGATCACAGTGACGTTACATTTTACGATGCAGCTCGTCTCCTTGCTTTCACTTTTGACAGCCAGCTTGCATTGAAGGAGCAGGTGACAAACTCTATCAACTTGCATACTTCGAGATCAGGCGGATAGGTTAAATCCGACAGTATCTTTCTTTTGAAGCCACCAAAACTCCCATTTCCTCTTTTGCGCGCGAACACACACACACACACACACATACACACACACACACACACACACACACACACACACACACACACACACATACACACACACACACACACACACACACACACACACACACACACACACGAACGCACGCACGCACAGCCACACACAGTCACCACACACACACACACACACACACACACACACACACACACACACACACACACACACACACACACACAGTCACACGCACACACACATCCAGTCACAAACACATACACACACACATAAACACAAACACATCCACTCATACACACACACACACACACACACACACACACACACACACACACACACACACACACACACACACACACACACACACACACACACACACACACACACACTGGGGCGCGAAGTAAAAAAGCTTCGGATTAATCGACACAACAGCAAAGACTGCTTACCTCCACTTTTTCCAAAACGTCCAGAGGATTCCTAACAACGATGGGCGTGTCGTCGTCTGGTGTGTATTTGTACACTTCTTCAACTGTACCATCAGGCAATGGGGTTCGCGCGATCAACTCTGAATCAGGGTTTTCCGCTGCACAAAGAAAGCAGTTGTGAAATAAAGCTGCAGTAAAAAAAAAAAGAGAAAAAAAGTACAAACTAAACAAAACAAAAACGGGAGTGACAAACATCTGTCTCTACCATGCTGCATGAAAGGCGATTCACACAAACAGTACCTGCCACACTCTTCAAGCAATACAAAATTTTAAGAAATGGAAAGCCGCACGAGACTCCAGACAGACAACCACTCCACATGCATGCAGAATATCCCAAGCACACAGCGTCACATCAAAGGAAAGTCTCAGCAACAGTATACTAAATGAGTGAAATACAGAAAAAGGTCAAAGCGGAGCATATTATACATATAGGTCGGGCTCAACAAAAACATTCATGTTGGGGATGTAGAAAAAAGGGATTCAGTTTTCTCTCATACACAGCCTACTGTCTATCACTATAGTCTTCATGTGTGGCCTACATCTATTCAGCTCCGTTCGCATTTTGACTCAGTAACGCGACGCATATTCCACACGTCAAGACCAACACGTTTGAACATCGTTCTTTTTTCTAGGCTACTCCCTCTGTCTGGAATTCTATGCCTCATGAAACTAGACACATTCAGTCCACCACTGCATGATACCCATCCGTTTAACACCTCCTGCTGCTACATCATGCGTTCTAAACTGTTCCAACTGAAAGCAATACTATATTTCTTGTGTTTATTACTTGGCGAACATATAATTTCTATGTCTTGTGTTTTGGTCTCATGTAACCTACAGACAACCAGAAAATAATAGGTTCTACAAGGGCGACTTATCATTTCAAAATGTATCCACAGTTCTCCTTGCATCGAAACAGTTTCTTCCACTTACCGATGTCTTCAGGGGTAAGTGCGCCATCTTCGGGTTGTGTTGCAGGCTCCTCTGGTGTTTCTGTGCAAACCAGCACTTTCACATCAGTACACCACCAGCCCCATGAATGTATTAATTCAAACCGACTGCGTCTACACGTTTATTTTAAACTTTAAGAAGTATCATAAAATGCTCCAAGACGAATAAACAATGTTAAAAAACTTCACAGAAACTTTACATTCTACTTTCATTCTACTTTCTAATCCAACATTGGTTACAATGCTATAATAGAAGCACACTTTATTTTTAAAGAGTATGCAGGCAATTGATGAATTTGTTTCGGATTATAAATATTTGGGAGTAAAATTTAACTACACTAACAAGTTTAAAAAGGCACAACAGTTACAGTTTTTACTTGCAAACATGGCTCTATTTTCACTGTTAAGGAAATGTCGGCAGCTAAATTGGCCACTAGATATACAATTAGAACTCTTTGAAAAATGTGTGCACCCAACCCTTCTGTATGGTTGTGAAATATGGTCGTGCGAGAAGATGGATGTAATCTCAAAACTACAGCTTCGATTTTTAAAACTGATCTTAAGTGTCAAAGTTACAACCCCAACATATATGGTGCTTGGGGAAGTGGGAAGATAGCCGATAGAAATTGAAGCAAAATGCAGGATGTTAGGATTTTGGTATGGTTTGTGCAGTACCTCTCACTCTGAATCGCCTAAAATTTCTAACCTAATGTTTCACCTATGTTCTAGCTATGTTTTAAGTTGTATTTTTCGAATATTTTCCACATTTTGCTTTGAGAAATATCTAACCTATTTCCCATCTATCCTAAGAAAAAGAGTATTGAAATTTAGACTTAGTAACCACAGACTGCCAATCCAGCAAAGACGATCGTTTGGTATTCCAAGCGATGAAAGAATATGTACTGTTTGTGACAATGGTAAGGTAGGAGATGAATTTCACTCTCTGCTTAATTGTTCCAACGAAAATGTCAAGAGAAACCGTACTAAGTATGTTGATAAATATTATACACATCATCCCAACGTGCCCAAATTTTGTAGTCTCATGAATATGACGTCAATATCTAAGAATATCAAGCTTGCTAAATTTATTAGTTGTATTCTTGAGTTATTTTGATTAAGCCAATAACGAAACACAACGGGAAAAAAGAAAGAATTAATTTTTACGCCTTAACCTTACATATTTATAACAACTTTGATTTGTGTTTGAGCATTTATTTACTTTTTATATATAAAGTGTGGTAGTTATTTATTAGTAGAACTCATGTACTTCTTCATAAGGAGGGTCGATGTCGTGTGCGAATGTAACTTCGCTTTCCAGCCTCAAGGGGCCAAAGGCTCAATAAAACCTTGAACCTTGTTACTTGACTCACATTTGGAAGAAGTGAAACCAGACTGATCGAGCAATCATATGAAATTCAAGCGTTTCTTAAGTGCTCATTTCTTTTACAACGAGACGGTAAAACT
>OY757552.1:15490516-15493016 GCA_963584105.1 Alviniconcha strummeri
TTGTTATTTGACTACATCTGTCTCAATCAAACTGTGTGTCCACCTACTTGTTGTTGGGACGGATGGGGGTGCCGTGGTTGTCACTGTTGGAGGTCCTGTGGTTGTCACTGTTGGAGGTCCTGTCGTTGTTACTGTTGGGGGTCCTGTCGTTGTCACTGTTGGAGGTCCTGTCGTTGTCACTGGCACTGTGTATACACACATATTTATGCAGCAACGGAATAGGACTTAAATATGGAATAATTTCAGCATTACAGCAAAGTGAACTGTTCCTATATCTGCGTTCAACAACAAGGCAGCATAATACTGATATCACGGTTTGCAGTGTGTGCCGCACAAATACATCTACAGACCTTAATTGCATTATACCTACCAATAACAGAGTTGTTAGGAACAGGGCACATTCAACCCGAGACAGGAGGGCAACAAAGGATATTTTCAACACTTTTGTTTTCATAGTTCTCCGCCTTTCTCCAGTCAGTCGACCTAGCGGGCACACTCTGAATTCGGATATAGGGAATATAATCATGCCGCTTTCAAACTGTCGTCTTCCTCGAACGTTCTGGATTGAGTCTGGTTTAAATTGACATTTTCTTGGACTTAGTCCCGTCCGACTGTTCTTGTTTCAAATACCGCAGAAGTTCTAGGTAAAATATTTTAAAAAGGAAAAGAAAATAGGCACAGTCCTAAAAATAACTGGAACAAGTGTGCTAAGATTTCATTTAATTCTAACTGCAAAGTTTGCATTCAAATGTGTGGATGACTCTCTAAAATATGTTTGACATAATGCAAATGTCAAAAATCACGGCATGATTCAGACATCCGCCCAACATTGCACATGCCTAACTTACATGAAATATCTTAGTTGTAGTGTGTACTAACTTCAGTAGTAAGCACGCACAAGCACACACACACAAAGTTTTCGCGCCATCATTGCGTTCTCAGAAGTTAAAGTCGATAATAATACAGTCCGATATAACATTTACATAGCGTGTAACTCGTCCCTAAGAAGAGTTCTTTAAGTGAAGCAGTTTTATGACTGTTTTGCGGGAAAATGTCCACTAAATGTTCTATTCGACATACAGATAACGCATTCTTTGAATACATTGTCAAAAAAAAAAAAAAATCGTTTAGCAGAGGAAGCGGCGTAACTCAAACAGTCATACTAGCCCTTATGTAATTGTAGCCCTTTTAAAACAAATACTCACAGAATGGATTTCTGAATGGGGCCGCATGACTCGTTCTATTTAAGTCAGATTTAGTCACCAGTCTATGCATTTGTGTTTCAAGTCAAAACATTCACATAAATGAGGCTCTCAACGCCATGGGTAAATGTCAAATGTGAGTTAGTAAGGCGTGTACAATGGTACAGATCAAACTGCTGCCAGAGTCATTAGTTTAGCTTAATAAAATAGTGCGTCACCTATTCCTGGTCAAGATTTCTATTAGCTAAAAGAAGTGGTAAGGCCTAATGAAAAATCTGAAAAAGAAAAAAAGAAAAAGAAACAAGACTTGTTCCCACCTGTAGTTGCTTCCCCACAATAGGTCACTTTCCTTGGCTCGTCATCATCACTCACAATGATGACTCTTGTGGGACCCTCCTGGTTGATTGGGAAGTCATCCTCGTCGTCAGGCTGTCCAACAAAAACAGTTCAACAATGTTTTTATGCACATAGAAAAGTTACATGACAGCACCTTCCATAGACATATTCAACCTTCAGTCTCATTCAGACTACGTTTGACATGCGAAGTCGTTTTGTTTCAAACCTTTCCAAACATGTTTTCTACAAAAGTGTACCAAAGTATTTCGGCGACTACGATCCCCCCCCCACCCCCTTCCCCAATATCCCCCACTTCTCACCCCTCTCCGAACACAAATGAACGCATATTCACACACACAGACACACACACACACACTCACAAACAGACACACACACACACACACGCACTCACGCACGCACGCACGCACGCACGCACGCACGCACGCACGCACGCACGCACGCACGCACACACACACACACACACACACACACACACACACACACACTGAGGCGCGAAGTAAAACAGCTTCGGATTAATCGACACAACAGCAAAGACTGCTTACCTCCACTTTTTCCAAAACGTCCAGAGGATTCCTAACAACGATGGGCGTGTCGTCGTCTGGTGTGTATTTGTACACTTCTTCAACTGTACCATCAGGCAATGGGGTTCGCGCGATCAACTCTGAATCAGGGTTTTCCGCTGCACAAAGAAAGCAGTTGTGAAATAAAGCTGCAGTAAAAAAAAAAAAAAAAAAAAGTACAAACTAAACCAAAAAAAAAAAAAACGGGAGTGACAAACATCTGTCTTTACCATGCTGCATGAAGGGCATTTCAAACAAACAGTACCTGCCACACTCTTCAAGCAATTAAAAAAAAAAAAATGGAAAGCCGCACGAGACTCCAGACAGACAACCGCTCCACATGCATGCAGAATATCCCAAGCACACAGCGTCACATCAAAG
>OY757552.1:15503016-15505516 GCA_963584105.1 Alviniconcha strummeri
AATTGCATTATACCTACCAATAACAGAGTTGTTAGGAACAGGGCACATTCAACCCGAGACAGGAGGGCAACAAAGGATATTTTCAACACTTTTGTTTTCATAGTTCTCCGCCTTTCTCCAGTCAGTCGACCTAGCGGGCACACTCTGAATTCGGATATAGGGAATATAATCATGCCGCTTTCAAACTGTCGTCTTCCTCGAACGTTCTGGATTGAGTCTGGTTTAAATTGACATTTTCTTGGACTTAGTCCCGTCCGACTGTTCTTGTTTCAAATACCGCAGAAGTTCTAGGTAAAATATTTTAAAAAAGAAAAGAAAATAGGCACAGTCCTAAAAATAACTGGAACAAGTGTGCTAAGATTTCATTTAATTCTAACTGCAAAGTTTGCATTCAAATGTGTGGATGACTCTCTAAAATATGTTTGACATAATGCAAATGTCAAAAATCACGGCATGATTCAGACATCCGCCCAACATTGCACATGCCTAACTTACATGAAATATCTTAGTTGTAGTGTGTACTAACTTCAGTAGTAAGCACGCACAAGCACACACACACAAAGTTTTCGCGCCATCATTGCGTTCTCAGAAGTTAAAGTCGATAATAATACAGTCCGATATAACATTTACATAGCGTGTAACTCGTCCCTAAGAAGAGTTCTTTAAGTGAAGCAGTTTTATGACTGTTTTGCGGGAAAATGTCCACTAAATGTTCTATTCGACATACAGTTAACGCATTCTTTGAATACATTGTCAAAAAAAAAAAAAAAAAAAAAAATCGTTTAGCAGAGGAAGCGGCGTAACTCAAACAGTCATACTAGCCCTTGTGTAATTGTAGCCCTTTTAAAACAAATACTCACAGAATGGATTTCTGAATGGGGCCGCATGACTCGTTCTATTTAAGTCAGATTTAGTCACCAGTCTATGCATTTGTGTTTCAAGTCAAAACATTCACATAAATGAGGCTCTCAACGCCATGGGTCCAGTTTCGGGACGGAAATGTCAAATGTGAGTTAGTAAGGCGTGCACAATGGTACAGATCAAACTGCTGCCAGAGTCATTAGTTTAGCTTAATAAAATAGTGCGTCACCTATTCCTGGTCAAGATTTCTATTAGCTAAAAGAAGTGGTAAGGCCTAATGAAAAATCTGAAAAAGAAAAAAAGAAAAAGAAACAAGACTTGTTCCCACCTGTAGTTGCTTCCCCACAATAGGTCACTTTCCTTGGCTCGTCATCATCACTCACAATGATGACTCTTGTGGGACCCTCCTGGTTGATTGGGAAGTCATCCTCGTCGTCAGGCTGTCCAACAAAAACAGTTCAACAATGTTTTTATGCACATAGAAAAGTTACATGACAGCACCTTCCATAGACATATTCAACCTTCAGTCTCATTCAGACTACGTTTGACATGCGAAGCCGTTTTGTTTCAAACCTTTCCAAACATGTTTTCTACAAAAGTGTACCAAAGTATTTCGGCGACTACGATCCCCCCCCCCCGCCCCCTTCCCCAATATCCCCCACTTCTCACCCCTCTCCGAACACAAATGAACGCATATTCACACACACAGACACACACACACACACTCACAAACAGACACACACACACACACACGCACTCACGCACGCACGCACGCACGCACGCACGCACGCACGCACGCACGCACGCACGCACGCACGCACGCACGCACGCACACACACACACACACACACACACACACACACACACACTGAGGCGCGAAGTAAAACAGCTTCGGATTAATCGACACAACAGCAAAGACTGCTTACCTCCACTTTTTCCAAAACGTCCAGAGGATTCCTAACAACGATGGGCGTGTCGTCGTCTGGTGTGTATTTGTACACTTCTTCAACTGTACCATCAGGCAATGGGGTTCGCGCGATCAACTCTGAATCAGGGTTTTCCGCTGCACAAAGAAAGCAGTTGTGAAATAAAGCTGCAGTAAAAAAAAAAAAAAAAAAAAGTACAAACTAAACCACACAAAAAACGGGAGTGACAAACATCTGTCTTTACCATGCTGCATGAAGGGCATTTCAAAAAAACAGTACCTGCCACACTCTTCAAGCATTAAAAAAAAAAAAATGGAAAGCCGCACGAGACTCCAGACAGACAACCGCTCCACATGCATGCAGAATATCCCAAGCACACAGCGTCACATCAAAGGAAAGCCTCAGCAACAGTATACTAAATGAGTGAAATACAGAAAAAGGACAAAGCGGAGCATATTATACATATAGGTCGGGCTCAACAAAAACATCCATGTTGGGGATGTAGAAAAAAGGGATTCAGTTTTCTCTCATACACAACCTACTGTCTATCACTATAGTCTTCATGTGTGGCCTACATCTATTCAGCTCCGTTCGCATTTTGACTCAGTAACGCGACGCATATTCCACACGTCAAGACCAACACGTTTGAACATCGTTCTTTTTCCTAGGCTACTCCCTCTGTCTGGAATTCTATGCCTCATGAAACTAGACGC
>OY757552.1:15515494-15522994 GCA_963584105.1 Alviniconcha strummeri
GTATTGTGGCCAGTGTCACGATCGACCTATGTTGTCGTAGTCTCTCACCTTTCGTTCAGTATTGTGGCCAGTGTCACGATCGACCATGTCATCCTAGTCCATCTCTCTTCTATTTAATATTATGTCCGGTGTCACGATCGACCTATGATGTCGTAGCGTCTCCCCCTTTGTTCAGTATTGTGGCAAGTGTCACGATAGACATATGTTTTCGTAGTCCGTCTATTTAATATTACATCTTGTGTCACGATCGACATCCCTCGACTATTTACCATCGACCTATGTTGTTGTAGTCCATCTCTCGTCTATTCAACATTATGTCTGGTGTCACGATCAACCTATGTTGTCGTAGTCTTTCTTCCCTTTGTTCAGTACCGTGGCCAGTGTCACGATCGACCATATCATCATAGTCCATCCCTCGTCTGTTTAATATTATGTCCGGTGTCACGATCGACCTATGTCATCGTAGTCCCTCCCTTGTCTATTTAACATTATGTCCTGTGTCACGATCAACCTATGTTGTCGTAGTCCATCCCTCATCTATTTAACATTATGTCCGGTGTCACGATCAACCTATGTTATCGTAGTCCATCCCACGTCTATTTAATATTACATCCGGTGCTATGATCGGCCTATGTCATCGTAGTCCATCCCTCGTCTATTTAACATTATGTCCGGTCACGATTAACCTATGTTGTCGTAGTCCATCCTTCGTCTACATAATAATTATTACGTCCGATGTCACGATCGACCTACGTCATCGTAGGCCCTCCCATTGCTCTGTTTAATACCATGGCCAGTGCCACGACAGGTCTATGTCATAGCAGTCCCTCCCCTGGTCTGGTCAGTATCGTGGCCAGTGTCACGATCTACATAGGTTATCATTGCCACATATCCGGGCGTTTGTTCCAAAGAGTGGGTGTCTTGTGGACAGCAGTGTGGCGTGAGACGACTATGACAAAATAGTCCGCTCAGCTAAATGCACAGACAAACGATTACTCTCTTCAGCTGTAAATAAAATAAAACTGTGGATCCAAATGTTTTACTAATATTCCACAGTTCATTGTTTGCCACCAGAATTTTGGGAAACGCTTTGTATTGGTCAACTTTATACAACACAATACAACAAAGTGCATTATATTATTAACACAATAAAGTACTAAGTTACGCTTTGGGGAAGGACTCGAGTAACTACCAGAACATTCAGAAAAGACGGCTCTTTTCTATCGTTTTATTTGCATATCTCGTTTCACAAAGTTTTTGTTTCTGACACCGTTCTGCTCCCTAAGTAATAGTGAATTTCTTACCGATTAATTGTCATTAATATTGCAGTATTTGCCATCCTATCAGTTTTAGCTCTTTGAATGGTCATCGCGTTTATTTGTAGCCCAACAGTTTGACTCACGCCAAACACATTATCTATCCATTTTCTTTTTTAGTCACACACGAGGTCATGATGGTGCGGACATTTGAAAACTGCTGTCGTGTTTGCGTTGTTCGGCACTGCGAACGAACCAAAACCAAAACCAATGTCTAAGTTTACTCCATGTCATGCTTTCTTAAGCTAAATCCTTCCCCGAGCCAAGGTGGCTCGTACGACCAGTGCTTTAAATCTTGGCTTCTTTGGTGCAAGCAGATGAGTGCTAAATGAGGACTACGCGACGCTTCTACTGTATACAACGCTAGTGTATTGTAGGTTGACTTCCTGCACGAAGGGAATCCAGTGGAGACCTATTATTAGTCTTCATTGCAGGTAATTGTCTGTCCCCTGACGGAAGTGTTGACATCCAGGGATTCCATGTTGTCTCAGAGACACAGAAGAGTCAACCTCTAGAGGTTCCATGTTGTCTCAGAGACGCACAAGTCGACCGCCAGAGATGCCATGCTGTCTCAGCTGCGCAGTCTTAGTCAGCTTTTAGAGATTCCAACAGGCATGAAGTCATATCTTGGATTTCTGTCTGGTCGTCAAGACGACAGTCCTCGGTCCGTCTGGTCGTCAAGATGACAGTGCTGTTGTTTGTTCTTTTGCTTTCTTTATTCTCCCCCTCCCTCCCCCCCCCCTCCCGACCCCTCGCCTCTCCCCGTCCCTTTTTTGTTTATTCAGAGTATTGCCTTATATTTTGCTTGTGTTCGCTGACATATGTGCGACTGAAATGGCCTAATTCGCATTCCAAACTCGGTGTTCATGATCGTTTTCGAAGAAAAAGAAGGGCTTTGGAATTGCAAAACATTCTTTCGTGTAGCTTTCGTTGTTTATTCAAATCAAATCAAATCATTCAGCAAATGTTCTCGTTTGTTTGCTGCTTTTTGTTGTTGTTTGAAAAATAAAAACTCATCAAATCACATGCCTCTATTTAATGACAGAAGAAGATCCGTAATTGTCTTTATGACAATTATAGATCTTATGTCATTAAATAACTCATCATAAAATGTATTCAATACTGTATCACATAAAGCCATGAAGTTAAACCACTGATCTAGACGTACAGGGACAGCAGCTCGCCAATCGGAAGTGTTGATCAGAGTGAGGCCAGCAGTCCGCCATATTGAAGAGTTCAACTGCTCTCTCGCAGACTGCTTGGAAGGAAGGAAAGAGTTGAGTTTTAGTTGGAATAGCATCGTCACGCTGTATGGCTTGGAGCTGTAGTTGCCATGGTTGCCCAGCAGAGAGGCAAAAGAGATTCGTTTTCAGAGGAGAGTGTTTTGTTGTCATATTTGATGATTTGATGCAAGGTATGATGTCAGTCGTAAGTGAATGTCTTTTAGATCCAGAGCTAAACTCTTCTGTGTGTGTGTGTGTGTGTGTGTGTGTGTGTGTGTGTGTGTGTGTGTGTGTGTGTGTACTTATTTAGATCTGTAGTTGAGACATGCAACATGGCACCCGCTTAGCTTCAACGGGAGCGTCATGGCCACTATCAATGTATTCTAGACCAGTGAGTTAACCACAATGGACAATACTGTAACCCACCAAAGACATTGAAATTCTACAGTGTTTAGGACACAGGAAAGAATGGAAAAGCAAACATCCGTAAATCAGATCATGAATCGGATCGTGGTTTTCAGTTTTGTGCAAAAGTGCTATGTGATATTTTCTTTCATTCACGAACATTTTAGCAGTGTTATTTCATCATTCATGTCTTGGCAGACATTACATTTTACTTCAAACCAGAAACAGAGATTCATTAATTACCATTCGACTGCCGGTACCACTCACTCCTGTTTAATTCGTGAAAGAATTTTCTTTCCTAATATGCCTTGTTTCACATCATGTTCTCCGTGGTAAAAATCATTCATGCTCATCTCTACTCATTGGATTTTCACGAGTTCACATTTGCATATTGTGTCGGAATTTGTTAGGTATTGTTTTAGTGTGCATTTCGATTAGGCTATTTACGTGTGTGAGAAATGTTTTGCTTGTTTGTTTGTTGTCATTTTTTCACTTTGAAGGTACACTGCATGATGCGATTCAATTTTTTTATTTCTATAAATAAAGTTCTTTTACGAATTTTAAGCCGTTTCTGTCCGCTTTGATGTGCCCACTTTGTTGTCTGTCTGTCTGTCTGTCTGTCTGTCTGTCTGTCTGTCTGTCTGTCTGTCTGTCTGTCTGTCTGTCTGACTCTCTCTCTCTCTCTCTCTCCTCTCTCTCTCTCTCTCTCTCTCTCTCTCTCTCTCTCTCTCTCTCTCTCTCTCTCTCTCTCTCTCGCTCGCTCGCTCGCTCGCTCGCTTGCACACACACACACGCGCGCGCGCGCGCGCGGGCACACATGCAGGCACGCACGCACACATATGCACATATACGCACACACACATGCACACACAAACACACACACACACACACACACACACACACACACACACACACACACACACACACACACACACACACATACACACACACACACACACACACACACAAACACACACACACACGCACGCACACACACACAAACTCATCCTGTAGGAGTGTCAATAGAACATTTTCAATTTTTATCAGCACGAATTAGTCTGTTCCAGAGCATTTATATTTCAACATATTCAAAATGAGCACAGGTATGTTTGCGCAAAGACGGTGTTTTCTGTCGCGATTAGCGAATGGCGCGTCTGCCAACGCACACAGTTTGTTATTTGACTACATCTGTCTCAATCAAACTGTGTGTCCACCTACTTGTTGGAGGTCCTGTGGTTGTCACTGTTGGAGGTCCTGTCGTTGTTACTGTTGGGGGTCCTGTCGTTGTCACTGTTGGAGGTCCTGTCGTTGTCACTGGCACTGTGTATACACACATATTTATGCAGCAACGGAATAGGACTTAAATATGGAATAATTTCAGCATTACAGCAAAGTGAACTGTTCCTATATCTGCGTTCAACAACAAGCAGCATAATACTGATATCACGGTTTGCAGTGTGTGCCGCACAAATACATCTACAGACCTTAATTGCATTATACCTACCAATAACAGAGTTGTTAGGAACAGGGCACATTCAACCCGAGACAGGAGGGCAACAAAGGATATTTTCAACACTTTTGTTTTCATAGTTCTCCGCCTTTCTCCAGTCAGTCGACCTAGCGGGCACACTCTGAATTCGGATATAGGGAATATAATCATGCCGCTTTCAAACTGTCGTCTTCCTCGAACGTTCTGGATTGAGTCTGGTTTAAATTGACATTTTCTTGGACTTAGTCCCGTCCGACTGTTCTTGTTTCAAATACCGCAGAAGTTCTAGGTAAAATATTTTAAAAAAGAAAAGAAAATAGGCACAGTCCTAAAAATAACTGGAACAAGTGTGCTAAGATTTCATTTAATTCTAACTGCAAAGTTTGCATTCAAATGTGTGGATGACTCTCTAAAATATGTTTGACATAATGCAAATGTCAAAAATCACGGCATGATTCAGACATCCGCCCAACATTGCACATGCCTAACTTACATGAAATATCTTAGTTGTAGTGTGTACTAACTTCAGTAGTAAGCACGCACAAGCACACACACACAAAGTTTTCGCGCCATCATTGCGTTCTCAGAAGTTAAAGTCGATAATAATACAGTCCGATATAACATTTACATAGCGTGTAACTCGTCCCTAAGAAGAGTTCTTTAAGTGAAGCAGTTTTATGACTGTTTTGCGGGAAAATGTCCACTAAATGTTCTATTCGACATACAGTTAACGCATTCTTTGAATACATTGTCAAAAAAAAAAAAAAAAAAAAAAAAATCGTTTAGCAGAGGAAGCGGCGTAACTCAAACAGTCAAACTAGCCCTTGTGTAATTATAGCCCTTTTAAAACAAATACTCACAGAAAGGATTTCTGAATGGGCCGCATGACTCGTTCTATTTAAGTCAGATTTAGTCACCAGTCTATGCATTTGTGTTTCAAGTCAAAACATTCACATAAATGAGGCTCTCAACGCCATGGGTCCAGTTTCGGGACGGAAATGTCAAATGTGAGTTAGTAAGGCGTGCACAATGGTACAGATCAAACTGCTGCCAGAGTCATTAGTTTAGCTTAATAAAATAGTGCGTCACCTATTCCTGGTCAAGATTTCTATTAGCTAAAAGAAGTGGTAAGGCCTAATGAAAAATCTGAAAAAGAAAAAAAGAAAAGAAACAAGACTTGTTCCCACCTGTAGTTGCTTCCCCACAATAGGTCACTTTCCTTGGCTCGTCATCATCACTCACAATGATGACTCTTGTGGGACCCTCCTGGTTGATTGGGAAGTCATCCTCGTCGTCAGGCTGTCCAACAAAAACAGTTCAACAATGTTTTTATGCACATAGAAAAGTTACATGACAGCACCTTCCATAGACATATTCAACCTTCAGTCTCATTCAGACTACGTTTGACATGCGAAGCCGTTTTGTTTCAAACCTTTCCAAACATGTTTTCTACAAAAGTGTACCAAAGTATTTCGGCGACTACGATCCCCCCCCCCCCCCCCCCCCGCCCCCTTCCCCAATATCCCCCACTTCTCACCCCTCTCCGAACACAAATGAACGCATATTCACACACACAGACACACACACACACACTCACAAACAGACACACACACACACACACGCACTCACGCACGCACGCACGCACGCACGCACGCACGCACGCACGCACGCACGCACGCACGCACGCACACACACACACACACACACACACACACACACACACACTGAGGCGCGAAGTAAAACAGCTTCGGATTAATCGACACAACAGCAAAGACTGCTTACCTCCACTTTTTCCAAAACGTCCAGAGGATTCCTAACAACGATGGGCGTGTCGTCGTCTGGTGTGTATTTGTACACTTCTTCAACTGTACCATCAGGCAATGGGGTTCGCGCGATCAACTCTGAATCAGGGTTTTCCGCTGCACAAAGAAAGCAGTTGTGAAATAAAGCTGCAGTAAAAAAAAAAAAAAAAGTACAAACTAAACCACAAAAAAAAACGGGAGTGACAAACATCTGTCTTTACCATGCTGCATGAAGGGCATTTCAAACAAACAGTACCTGCCACACTCTTCAAGCATTTAAAAAAAAAAAATGGAAAGCCGCACGAGACTCCAGACAGACAACCGCTCCACATGCATGCAGAATATCCCAAGCACACAGCGTCACATCAAAGGAAAGCCTCAGCAACAGTATACTAAATGAGTGAAATACAGAAAAAGGACAAAGCGGAGCATATTATACATATAGGTCGGGCTCAACAAAAACATCCATGTTGGGGATGTAGAAAAAAGGGATTCAGTTTTCTCTCATACACAACCTACTGTCTATCACTATAGTCTTCATGTGTGGCCTACATCTATTCAGCTCCGTTCGCATTTTGACTCAGTAACGCGACGCATATTCCACACGTCAAGACCAACACGTTTGAACATCGTTCTTTTTCCTAGGCTACTCCCTCTGTCTGGAATTCTATGCCTCATGAAACTAGACGCATTCAGTCCACCACTGCATAATACCCATCCGTTTAACACTTCCTGCTGCTACATCATGCGTTCTAAACTGTTCCAACTGAAAGCAATACTATATTTCTTGTGTTTATTACTTGGCGAACATATAATTTCTATGTCTTGTGTTTTGGTCTCATGTGACCTACAGATAACCAGAAAATAATAGGTTCTACAAGGGCGACTTATCATTTCAAAATGTATCCACAGTTCTCCTTGCATCGAAACAGTTTCTTCCACTTACCGATGTCTTCAGGGGTAAGTGCGCCATCTTCGGGTTGTGTTGCAGGCTCCTCTGGTGTTTCTGTGCAAACCAACACTTTCACATCAGTACACCGCCAGCCCCATGAATGTATTAATTCAAACCGACTGCGTCTACACGTTTATTTTAAACTTTAAGAAGTATCATAAAATGCTCCTGATTAATCCAATAACGAAACACAACGGGAAAAAAGAAATAATTATTTTTTACGCCTTAACCTTACATATTTATAACAACTTTGATTTGTGTTTGAGCATTTATTTACTTTTTATATATAAAGTGTGGTAGTTATTTATTAATA
>OY757552.1:15525494-15666112 GCA_963584105.1 Alviniconcha strummeri
ATTTCAACATATTCAAAATGAGCACAGGTATGTTTGCGCAAAGACGGTGTTTTCTGTCGCGATTAGCGAATGGCGCGTCTGCCAACGCACACAGTTTGTTATTTGACTACATCTGTCTCAATCAAACTGTGTGTCCACCTACTTGTTGGAGGTCCTGTGGTTGTCACTGTTGGAGGTCCTGTCGTTGTTACTGTTGGGGGTCCCGTCGTTGTCACTGTTGGAGGTCCTGTCGTTGTCACTGGCACTGTGTATACACACATATTTATGCAGCAACGGAATAGGACTTAAATATGGAATAATTTCAGCATTACAGCAAAGTGAACTGTTCCTGTATCTGCGTTCAACAACAAGGCAGCATAATACTGATATCACGGTTTGCAGTGTGTGCCGCACAAATACATCTACAGACCTTAATTGCATTATACCTACCAATAACAGAGTTGTTAGGAACAGGGCACATTCAACCCGAGACAGGAGGGCAACAAAGGATATTTTCAACACTTTTCATAGTTCTCCGCCTTTCTCCAGTCAGTCGACCTAGCGGGCACACTCTGAATTCGGATATAGGGAATATAATCATGCCGCTTTCAAACTGTCGTCTTCCTCGAACGTTCTGGATTGAGTCTGGTTTAAATTGACATTTTCTTGGACTTAGTCCCGTCCGACTGTTCTTGTTTCAAATACCGCAGAAGTTCTAGGTAAAATATTTTAAAAAGGAAAAGAAAATAGGCACAGTCCTAAAAATAACTGGAACAAGTGTGCTAAGATTTCATTTAATTCTAACTGCAAAGTTTGCATTCAAATGTGTGGATGACTCTCTAAAATATGTTTGACATAATGCAAATGTCAAAAATCACGGCATGATTCAGACATCCGCCCAACATTGCACATGCCTAACTTACATGAAATATCTTAGTTGTAGTGTGTACTAACTTCAGTAGTAAGCACGCACAAGCACACACACACAAAGTTTTCGCGCCATCATTGCGTTCTCAGAAGTTAAAGTCGATAATAATACAGTCCGATATAACATTTACATAGCGTGTAACTCGTCCCTAAGAAGAGTTCTTTAAGTGAAGCAGTTTTATGACTGTTTTGCGGGAAAATGTCCACTAAATGTTCTATTCGACATACAGATAACGCATTCTTTGAATACATTGTCAAAAAAAAAAAAAAAAAAATCGTTTAGCAGAGGAAGCGGCGTAACTCAAACAGTCATACTAGCCCTTGTGTAATTGTAGCCCTTTTAAAACAAATACTCACAGAATGGATTTCTGAATGGGGCCGCATGACTCGTTCTATTTAAGTCAGATTTAGTCACCAGTCTATGCATTTGTGTTTCAAGTCAAAACATTCACATAAATGAGGCTCTCAACGCCATGGGTCCAGTTTCGGGACGGAAATGTCAAATGTGAGTTAGTAAGGCGTGCACAATGGTACAGATCAAACTGCTGCCAGAGTCATTAGTTTAGCTTAATAAAATAGTGCGTCACCTATTCCTGGTCAAGATTTCTATTAGCTAAAAGAAGTGGTAAGGCCTAATGAAAAATCTGAAAAAGAAAAAAGAAAAAGAAACAAGACTTGTTCCCACCTGTAGTTGCTTCCCCACAATAGGTCACTTTCCTTGGCTCGTCATCATCACTCACAATGATGACTCTTGTGGGACCCTCCTGGTTGATTGGGAAGTCGTCCTCGTCGTCAGGCTGTCCAACAAAAACAGTTCAACAATGTTTTTATGCACATAGAAAAGTTACATGACAGCACCTTCCATAGACATATTCAACCTTCAGTCTCATTCAGACTACTTTTGACATGCGAAGTCGTTTTGTTTCAAACCTTTCCAAACATGTTTTCTACAAAAGTATACCAAAGTATTTCGGCGAATACGATCCCCCCCCCCCCCCCGCCCCCTTCCCCAATATCCCCCACTTCTCACCCCTCTCCGAACACAAATGAACGCATATTCACACACACAGACACACACACACACACTCACAAACAGACACACACACACACACACACACGCACTCACGCACGCACGCACGCACGCACGCACGCACGCACACACACACACACACACGCACGCACACACACACACACACACACACACACACACACACACACGCACACACACACACACACACACACATACTGGGGCGCGAAGTAAAACAGCTTCGGATTAATCGACACAACAGCAAAGACTGCTTACCTCCACTTTTTCCAAAACGTCCAGAGGATTCCTAACAACGATGGGCGTGTCGTCGTCTGGTGTGTATTTGTACACTTCTTCAACTGTACCATCAGGCAATGGGGTTCGCGCGATCAACTCTGAATCAGGGTTTTCCGCTGCACAAAGAAAGCAGTTGTGAAATAAAGCTGCAGTAAAAAAAAAAAAAAAAAGTACAAACTAAACCAAAAAAACAAAAAAACGGGAGTAACAAACATCTGTCTTTACCATGCTGCATGAAGGGCATTTCAAACAAACAGTATCTGCCACACTCTTCAAGCGATAAAAAAAAAAAAAAAAAATGGAAAGCCGCACGAGACTCCAGACAGACAACCGCTCCACATGCATGCAGAATATCCCAAGCACACAGCGTCACATCAAAGGAAAGCCTCAGCAACAGTATACTAAATGAGTGAAATACAGAAAAAGGTCAAAGCGGAGCATATTATACATATAGGTCGGGCTCAACAAAAACATCCATGTTGGGGATGTAGAAAAAAGGGATTCAGTTTTCTCTCATACACAACCTACTGTCTATCACTATAGTCTTCATGTGTGGCCTCCATCTATTCAGCTCCGTTCGCATTTTGACTCAGTAACGCGACGCATATTCCACACGTCAAGACCAACACGTTTGAACATCGTTCTTTTTCCTAGGCTACTCCCTCTGTCTGGAATTCTATGCCTCATGAAACTAGACGCATTCAGTCCACCACTGCATAATACCCATCCGTTTAACACTTCCTGTTGCTACATCATGCGTTCTAAACTGTTCCAACTGAAAGCAATACTATATTTCTTGTGTTTATTACTTGGCGAACATATAATTTCTATGTCTTGTGTTTTGGTCTCATGTGACCTACAGATAACCAGAAAATAATAAGTTCTACAAGGGCGACTTATCATTTCAAAATGTATCCACAGCTCTCCTTGCATCGAAACAGTTTCTTCCACTTACCGATGTCTTCAGGGGTAAGTGCGCCATCTTCGGGTTGTGTTGCAGGCTCCTCTGGTGTTTCTGTGCAAACCAACACTTTCACATCAGTACACCACCAGCCCCATGAATGTATTAATTCAAACCGACTGCGTCTACACGTTTATTTTAAACTTTAAGAAGTATCATAAAATGCTCCAAGACGAATAAAAAATGTTAAAAAACTTCACAGAAACTTTACATTCTACTTTCATTCTACTTTCTAATCCAACATTGGTTACAATGCTATAATAGAAGCACACTTTATTTTTAAAGAGTATGCCGGCAGTTGATGTATTTGTTTGGGGTTATAAATATTTGGGAGTAAAATTTAACTACACTAACAAGTTTAAAAAGGCACAACAGTTACAGTTTTTACTTGCAAACATGGCTCTATTTTCACTGTTAAGGAAATGTCGGCAGCTAAATTGGCCACTAGATATACAGTTAGAACTCTTTGAAAAATGTGTGCACCCAATCCTTCTGTATGGTTGTGAAATATGGTCGAGCGAGAAGATGGATGTAATCTCAAAACTACAGCTTCGATTTTTAAAACTGATCTTAAGTGTCAAAGTTACAACCCCAACATGTATGGTGCTTGGGGAAGTGGGAAGATATCCGATAGAAATTGAAGCAAAATGCAGGATGTTAGGATTTTGGTATGGTTTGTGCAGTACCTCTCACTCTGAATCGCCTAAGATTTCTAACCTAATGTTTCAGCTATGTTCTAGCTATGTTTTAAGTTGTATGTTTCGAATATTTTCCACATTTTGCTTTGAGAAATATCTAACCTATTTCCCATCTATCTTAAGACAAAGAGTACTGAAATTTAGACTTAGTAACCACGGACTGCCAATCCAGCAAAGACGATCGTTTGGTATCCCAAGCGATGAAAGAATATGTACTGTTTGTGACAATGGTAAGGTAGGAGATGAATTTCACTCTCTGCTTAATTGTTCCAACGAAAATGTCAAGAGAAACCGTACAAAGTATGCTGATAAATATTATACACATTATCCCAACGTGCCCAGATTTTGTAGTCTCATGAATATGACGTCAAAATCTAAGAATATCAAGCTTGCTAAATTTATTAGTTGTATTCTTGAGTTATTTTGATTACGCCAATAACGAAACACAACGGGGAAAAAAGAAATAATTAATTTTTACGCCTTAACCTTACATATTTATAACAACTTTGATTTGTGTTTGAGCATTTATTTATTTTTTATATATAAAGTGTGGTAGTTATTTATTAGTAGAACTCATGTACTTGTTCATAAGGAGTGTCGATGTCGTGTGCGAATGTAACTTCGCTTTCCAGCCTCAAGGGGCCAAAGGCTCAATAAAACCTTGAACCTTGTTACTTGACTCACATTTGGAAGAAGTGAAACCAGACTGATCGAGCAATCATATGAAATTCAAGCGTTTCTTAAGTGCTCATTTCTTTTACAACGAGACGGTAAAACTGCACTTAAAATCCGACGACAATCCAAGTCGATTAGCACAGGCATAGTACACAGTCTTCATATATTACTCGCCATATGCATTGCTGCACACGCATAGAACACCTGTTGTGATGCTGGCTGTCGCGGTTTTCTACCGCAGCATATCCCAGGTTATGTTTAAGCTGTCTCTATTTCAACTCTGAATGTATGAACGAATCAGATGAACAGTACCCATATTCAACAGCAAAGGCAAAATATACTTGCTTGCGATTGTTAACACTGCTACGCCCATTACTTTATAAGGGTAATTGTAATTCAGATTTGTTACATGTCTAAAGCTAGTCAGTGTAACGTGTAACGTTACAGCTTACATGTAGTTTTACAAATCAAGAGCAATTCATAAATTTGTTTGTTACTCGAGTCACATTGGGAAGCAGGCAAAAAAATTGATCGAGAAGCATAATTCATATGGAATTCAAGCGTTTTTTAATTGCTTATTTCTTTTACAGTGAGACGGTAAAACTGCACTTAAAATCCCACGACAGTCAAAGTCAATTATGACAAGCATAATTCAGTTGCGATACATAGCCTTAATTCATACATTACTCGTCATATGCATAGCTGCACACGCATAGAACACCTGTTGTGATGCTGGCTGTCGCGGTTTTCTACCGCTGTATATCCCAGGTTATGTTTAAGCTGTCTCTATTTCAACTCTGAATGTGTGAACGAATCAGACGTACAGTACCCAAATTCAACAGCAAAGGCAAAATATGCTTGACTGCGATTGTTAAAACTGCTACGCCCACTACTTTATCACGGTCATTGTAATTCAAATTTGTTACTTCTCTAAAGCTAGTCGGTGTAATGTTTACAGTTACAGCTTATGTGTAATCTTACAAGTGAAGAGAGAAATATTTAGTTCTTTTTCGAGAAATCACCAAAACCTATATCTGACCTCCGGGTCTGACGACGATCAACAGTGGCTCTTTGGGTTCCGGTGTGAATCGATCCTGAAACCAAGTCAACATAAATCAATGACATACCCTGTTGACCCCTTGAACTACAAGAACAAATTACACAAGTGCACAGTCCAACTCTATTAATACTCCTTCCGACGGAAGTACATTTAAATCGGACCTGATATGTGCTCCAAATTTATCAGATACTTTTTGTACCTAATCTCAAACTGCGCCCACTTACGTCACACCGGAGAGTTAATTACCCACATAATTATCACAATCTACAAGTACACCGCGTTTCCTTTCCTAAATGGAAAGGCACGTTTACGCTAATATCAAGCACGCCATAACTCAGTATGTGCCAAACACGGGCACATCTATTGGTAGACCAAATACACAAACAAATACAGGACGGTAAGAAAAGAGTAGATATGGATCACAAAGAATGCAAAAAGCGTATTAGATAAAACATTTAAACAGGAAGAGAAATAAACAGCATCCGAACACAGCAAGCCACTGAGACGTTCAGCTGCAGAAACACAGAAAGAAAGAAAGAGACGCGCGCGCGCACACACACACACACACACACACACACACACACACACACACACACACACACACACACACACACACACACACACAATAGCACACGCGTGCGCACACACACACACACTAGCAGCTGCGCGCGCACATACACATACACTCGCACGCATACACACACACACTCTCACATACTCACACACACACACGCGCACACACACACACACACACACACACACACACACACACACACACACACACACACACACACACACACACACACATAGATACACACGTACAATGGAATAAAACTCGGTGATGGACATACACAGAGCAATAGAAAGGAACACAAAGAAGACACAACGACGTAGGTAAAGCAAAACAAAAACGACCAACAAGTGAAAACAGCGACAGCATCGACTATAAAGCAAGCACAGCCAATGTTATTCTTTCACAAATGGCAAATAGAAGCATATCTAAGTAGTGTCCCAATTCAACATACATCAGGGCCAGGTTCCACAGATTTGTACACCTCGTCCGGTGGACCGGGCTTGTCATCGTCTGGAACCTCCTCAACGTACTCTGGGCCCTCAAAGACATTGTTTTGTACGAAGGTGCCGGGTGTTTCGCCCTCTACAGTGGTAGTGCCAGGCGGCACTTCAGGAGTCATGTCAATTGGGCAGCCAGTTGTGGCGGGTGCTGTCATCAAGATAATCAGCTCGATTAAGACACCAATCTGAACAATACTGTGCAGTCTAACAGGAAATAAATCCATTCAGTTACACACAGACGACAGCACGCACAAATGTGCGCACGCTCACATACACAGCCACAATCTCACCATCAACCCCCAACCCCCAACCCACCCACCCACCCACCCACGCACACACACACACACACACACACACACACACACACACACACACACACACACACACACACACACACACACACACACACACACACACACACACACTCTCTCTCTCTCTCTCTCTCTCTCTCTCTCTCTCTCTCTCTCTCTCTCTCTCTCTCTCTCTCTCTCTCTCTCTCTCTCATGTCATTTGGGCAGCCAGTTGCTATATGTGTTGTGGTCGTCCAGAACAAGAAAACGATATGATTAATACAGGGGTTTTGCAAGACAAAACGCCTCAATTTAAAATGCAAAATTACGGTAAATTAAACACACACGAGCACGCACACGCACGCACGCATCCAAACACGCACCACTTAGATATATACATGTACCACGTGGATATGGGTCCTTCTCCTGAAAACTGAACCAAAGAGGGTGCCGCTTTCCCGATGAAATAAAAATTAAATTAAAACATGAAACTTTTTAAACTACCGCTATATTTCTGATGTAATGTGTTTGAAGAAATAGGGGGAATGCCACAATAGGTGAAGGCATCGTTATTTCCTGTGTTGTGAGTCTTTTTTGGTAAACATCGTGACATTTTCATGGCCGTCATTTGTGGCATGGCTAAGGGAAGGTTAGCTAATCGCAGATATTTCCTTGAAATCATTCATGATTTATTTAAAACAGATTTCATTAGAAAGAAGGTGGCTTGATCTTACATACAAATGGTGTTTATTGTGTGTGACTTCCCACTAACAGTTCAAAAGAAAGAAAATATAATCAGTGTCTCGTACGTCACAGATGGTGTCGTCTGAGTGTGTATCCGGATATTGTGACTTGTTCACAACAGAAACTAAAGAACTTTCTTTCTTTCTTTTTTTCGTCTGCTTGGTAGATAACTACATTTCACCTTATTTTTAATGCTTGTTTGATGACATGAGAGTAGATACTACAAGATAAATTACAGTTATTTCTTCAGGGGTGGTTGACGCGGTGTCTTAAAATGGTGTAATGTGCGAGCATACAAAAGAATTATTTCTGCTAGTACCATTGACTTTCGACCTACCCTAACGTACGAGTCCACATCAGATGACCCTTCGGCAGCAACCTTTGACCTCTTTTTGCGCAAGAGTGTGGTGCATTATTTGACTACAAAAGGGAATTAGCACTGTGTTGTCTCCAGGGGTGAGGGATGTAACGCTCGTGACAAATATTTGCTCCCAGTCGGGTGAGTGTTTTTTATGCAACCCTTTGTAACCAAATTTGGTATTGTGGTGCACCACCATAAGACGGAATGTTATGCGGAAGAAAAAAAGGGATTCTATCTTCAAGGTCGAGGTAACAGTGTGGGCCTATATAACCAAAATATACTATGAGACTGCTTAACTACGATTAATTTCAGAGCGTAATTACCCTCGTAAGTACAATCTATGTCCGCAAATACTCGTAAAATTGGACTTCTCAACTAAATTGATGTTAGTAGGAACTCGTAAAACTGAGCTTCGTAATTGCAGTTTACGGTATTCAGTCTTCGTGAAGCGAGAGTTTTTAATTATAGTTATGTAATTATAGGCAGTAATCGTAAACGGGTGCTACCTAATTAAGCATCTGTTTTTGATGTTCATTCTGCAGCCGAACCTCTCGGGCATGCTCTCTCCCAAAGGACCATGTTGGCCGCAATAAATCAGTGTAATAAATCAGTGTAACAAATGTTTAAACTGGTTTGTCAATAAACAATGAAGACTTCTAAAAATGATTCGATAATGAAAAAATATCTCTCGCATAATTTTTTTATGTTAACTTACGTGTTGTCGGAACTGTTGAAGTTGGTGCTGAAAAACAAACAGTTGATCTTTTTAATTGCAGAAGTAGTTGTAGTAGAAGTAGCAGTAGTATAGTAGCAGTAATATAGTATATTTCAGTGGTACTAGTAAAACATAGTGGTAATAAATAGGTTCTTGTTTTATTAGCATGTGAATCTTTCTCTTTCTTGTCTTCTTGTGTTTTCTTTCATTCATCTTTCTTTCTTCTTTTCTTCTTCCTGCTATTATTGAATTCGTTGCTGTGCTAGTTATAATTGTCTCGTCAAAGCCATATATATATACAATCATCAAGAGATAACAGTATATCTGGGCAGATGCCTGACACGACGGCGGTTACGAAGGACGTGTTATACTCACGTGGAGTGGTTCCGATGGTGGAGGTGGTTGTCGGAGGGGGCTCCGTCACTGCAATAGTCAATGTTAACATGCAGGTCAATTACTGATCTCTTTATACGTTTACTTCGCTATTCACAGTATATCCAAACGGTCAATCTCTATGTTTGTTTATACCTTGAAGGTGTTCTTTTAGCTCACATGCAGAAGCGAGGGAGGTGGTGTAAGCAAATTGTGGGAGATTGCTGATGTTGTGGTCATGGGAAGGGGTTGGTTATATAATGTATCTCAAGGAGGTCGCAGATGAGACATTTTTGAAGACATTTATACTAGTATTTATGCATTCACACGTCTTACATTGTAATTACCTCATACGTCTGCATTTTATATTGGTAGTTTCATGTTTCCAAGCAACGTTCCCATAACTGAACAATAAAGTGTCCTATTGTCTGATTTCACGGTACTTCACTGTAATCATCACGGAATAACATCCCTAAACACCTCTTCTATGTGTATTTAAACATACTAGTGTCAAACACGTAGGCCTATGTAAAATGTCCTTCAAGGCAGCAGAGGGACAGGCTGGAAAAGATCATCAGGCTGACAGAGAGCAGGAAACATTTGAATCAGTCTACCAGACGACTTAATTACTTACCAACACAAAACGATTTTAGAAGACGACACACATCCTTTGAGGCTTGAATTTATTCTCGACTTATTGACAAGAGTGGTAGGCTGCGAGTTCCCATCACGAAAACATCACACTTCAATCATTCATTCATTTCAACAGTCATACAATCAGACATGCGGCAGGAATTTGCAGAAACCATCAGCAGACTCTCACTCTCCAATCCATATTGTTGACAGTGTGCATGTATTGGGCGGTTCAGTGAAGCTGGTTTGCGCGAGTGAATGCCCTTTGTAATCTTTCGTGAAAGAAGTCGCGAGAGATGGTGGCGTCACTTCCGGGCCGATTTCTGAGTAGGCGTTGCTTCACGCTGTGTATAACAATGGAAGTTGAACCTAGAATTGCGAAGCAGTACAAATGCAACCAGTGTTTCAGTTGCAAAAATTACCGGGGAAAGGGGATGGAGGGTGGAAAAAAAGTATTTTTGCGTCGTTTTTTGGCTGACCAGAAGATCGCGAGTTCGTGGAAAAAATGCGTTTTGGGGCATCCAATACTGCGCACGGAGGGAAGAGAAGAAATTGAAGTATCTGAAGAAGAGTGAGGCAGTTGTAGCACAGAGAAGCGAGTTTGCATTGTATTCATGAATCAATGGGCAGCGCGAGCAACACGTTATTGCTTGCTACCAGACACATTCTGACTACGGGCCTCCAAAAATGCCTTTAAAGTTGGCTGCGTAAAATTCGCAAGTTCACTGTTACCGCCTTCTTCTTTTTTTCTTTTCTTTTTTTCTTTTCTTTTTTGAAGAAAGTACGCACCGGAAGTAAAAGCAGCCAAGGGACTTAAGCGATGCCGGACAAAAGTCAGGGGAGTTAACAACCCCGCCTGAATCGCCCAAAATGCAAGTGTGGAGTGCGTATGTGTGTGCGTATGTCCGGGGTGGACCAGACAGACGGTGCAGCATAAGGAAAAGATCTCTGACCAAGCGAGTGTGTGCGCACGGAGGGAAGACAAGAAATTGAAGTATCTGGAGAAGAGTGAGGCAGTTGTAGTACAGAGAAGCGAGTTTGCATTGTATTCATGAATCAATGGGCAGCCAATGGAAAGAAGTAAAATGAGGAGACCCAACTTACCACAGTTTCCAGGTGCACACTCAGATGTGCAGAATTCTTGCCAGGTTGTAAAGCATTTATCATTGCAGTGGAATTCACAGCCAGTTGCTGGAAAAAAACACAGACACAATGTCTCTCCAATACTGTCTCACCATATGCCCCGTATGTCACATAATAGTCTATTTATTCGAACAGCATCACATTATTGCCTATCATGCTGCCCCTACTAATGTATTCTGTGACGGGGCGGTGTCGTGTTGGTTAACTATGTAGAAGGTGGTCTAACTTGTATACTGATGATGTACTACTATGTGATTGGGTGATGGTTTACGTACTGATGTACTCTGCTACAGGGGCTATTTAGTTCTTATACTTACTATATAACTCTATCGCACGAAAAGTGTTGTATATATTGATGTATTCTGACTGGTGCGGTGGTGGTGTATTCTGTGACATGGGTGGTGTTGTATTCACTGGCACACTATGTGACAGGGGGTGTTGCAGTTACTTGTGTACCCTTTAAATGGATGGGTTGACGTTGTAGTTACTGGTGTATAGTGTACTCTGAGGATGGGATGTTGTTGAAAAATACTAGTGTGGCAGAGTGGTATTTTCAGTGTGTGATTGTTTTGTCACAGTTTGTGCGATTGTATTTTGTGCTGACTTTAAGTAAACATGGTGCTTAACCTAAACATTTACAGGCTTGATATTGAGTCTTGATTAGTAACTGTATTTAATATGCTGTTTTATTGGATTTTCTCATTAATATCTGGATGTAGTTTTTGATTATTAGTGCAGTAATTAATGATGAATATTGTCTTTAAAAGGAGTAAATTAATCTGGTCATATTTAGGTAGAAATTATAATATTTGGTGTCTTACAAAGTTATGGTTTCAGAGTTCTGTCCCATGCATAGTATAGGTTTTTTAACAAGTTCAGAGTTTGTTCTCTTGTTGCAAGTGCAACATGAGAAAAGCATGAGTTTCATGTTTAGTATGCTTTAGAAGTTCTGAGCTCACAGCTCAATATATACATGATCTAGTGACAGGTTTAGTGGGCAGTTACAGACATTATTTATTTAGAAGGAGCCTTTGTCAAACTGAGAAGGTATGTGAATCTATATATTTTCTTAAAGTAATACTGATATTTTCCCTATGGTATTTGACAGGTTTAATTTCATGACTCCTTCGCTTATTTTGTTCTATGTATTTATTTTATTATTTTGTCATTTCATTTCCTTAGCTGTTAAAGTGTTATCATGGTTTATGCAGCTGTGAAGTAAGTTTTGGGACTTTTTGTCTGCTGTCATATTTTGGAATATGTTATGGTCAACATTACTCTCTGTAATGCTAAGAGTGCTGTGGGTATTGGCCAGGATTGTTTTATCAGTTACCTTGTGTTATTTATTTTTATGTTACCAGAGTTTGTCTAGATGGTTTTATAAGAAGTTAGTATTCCTGCTATTGTATAATGGTGATATAATTCATGTGAGCGCATTCTTATATTTCTTTATGTAACCGAGTGTATAGTATACATGTTCCGGCCCATACCCTTTAACCTTTTCTTTCCGGTCCTTTTCCTTTTTGATTGGGTGGGGGTTTTATGGCCCAATTATCTAAGGTGTTAAAAGTTGTATGCTGGGCCGGCAGCGTCCCTTTTCCCCCAGTGTCCCTGCAGAGGCAGGTTGTTTGTTAACTGTTGCGGCCGGTGTTTATGTGTTTTCATCAGGGGAGAGCCTACACTGTTTCCTGGTTGGCTGGTGTACAAATAAAAGTTATGTTATAGCAACCTCTGACTTGTGACTCTTCATCCATGCTTCCAACCTGCTTCCCCTCAACTCCCCATCCCCACTCCCCTACATTTATCTTTTTGGACAGGGTGATACATACTTACATACACACGCCGGTCTACAAATAAAACAGTTACGGTTCTCCTTGCTTCGCCTCATTTTTGCCCACGAACCCACCAGGGGCATATATAGTATACATGCATCGCAACCCGGCAACATTTGGCGCCCAGTGTGGGGCTTGAGGCTTTTGATGGCAAGAAGGCAAGAGAACCTCTGATGGCAAAAAGTGGCTGACCCAACAACAGAGCGGACGGCATCTCATCCCAACAAGTCTGTTGGTATCCGCACAGCTCCTCTGCTCGCTGAAGCGCATCCTCCAGGTTCACATAGTCTGCATGGTCTGCTGGTGTGTGTTTCAGTATCTCCTTGATGAGCAGTGGGTACTTGGTGATACGCTGCATGGGTTTCAACAGGAAGCTGCTCATGGGCATGCCCTTCGCCTTGGGGTTGGCCACACTAGTAAACTATGCGACAGGTTACTGAGCTGGGCCGATGTACTTACTGGTGTTCTCTGTGACATGGGTGGTGTTGTATATACTAGTGTACACTATGATTGTGGTGGTGTTGCATTTACTGGTAAACACTGTGACAGGTACGATGCTGCATTTACTGGTGTACTGTGTGATCGTGGAGGTGGTTATAGTTACTGGTGTGCTCGGTGACACAGATGGCATTTTTCTTTACTGGTGAACTCCGTGACTGAGGTGGTGTCGTATTTACTGGTGAAATCTGTCACAGGGGTGGAGGTGTGTTTATTGGTGTACCCTGTGAGAGGAGCAGTGTTGTAGTTATTGGTGTACTCTGTGACCGAGGTGGCGGTGTATAGTAATACACTCTCCTTAGTTCCTGGGGTGTCGGTGTATTTACTGATGTAATCTGTAACAGAGGTGCTGTTGCATTTACTGATGTACTCTGTGACGAGGGTGGTGTTGTCCTTTCTGTTGAACTCTGTGACAGGGATGGTTATGTATTTACTGGTGTATTCTGTGATACAGATGGTGATCTACATACCAGCACACTTTGTGATGGGGGTAGTATTGTATTTACTAGTGTACTCTCTGACAGCGCTGGTGGTTTACTTGCTGGTGCACATAGTGTGTCAGGGGTGGTGCTATACATACTAATTTGTTATACGACAGGAATGGTGTTGTATTTACTAGCACATTCTGCGGCAGGTGTGGTGCTGTATTTACTGGTAACGTGGGTAGCGTTGTAATACTGGTGTGCTGCGTCACATGCGTGGTGCCGTACCTACTGGTGTGACATGAAATAGGTCGCGTTAAATGGTGCTGACACTTCGTGACAACATTTACTTCACAGTGTTGCATTTACTGGTGTATTCCGTGACTGGGTTGTACTTAATGGCGCACTATGAGGCAGGGGTGGTGCTTTATATAACGGTGTACATAACAGCAGAAGGTTGTTGCTCAAAGAGAGGAAGGCTGTGTAACTTACTAGTGACCTCTGTGACCGGGGTGGTGATGACGGTAACGGTAGGCGTCACTGAAAGAAATTGGAAACCAGTGTTAATTATGAAGTGATATGCAGAAAGCCAGCGTTTATCAAGTGTTATGCAAACGAACAAGCCCTAGTCACAACGTTTTACGCAACTCTGGTAAGCGCCGTCAACCACTCAGCGCTCGGCTGAAAAACCAGCTTTAATGCAACGTTTCTTCCATAGAAGCTATAGCTAGTCAGAGCCTTAGGTCATAAGTGAAAAGCATCGTGACTTATAAATGCTCTATTAATAGGCCGCCGTTAACTGATAACAACAAGAAGAATGTCTTTGTTCTTAATCTTACAATAAAGATTTGCAGTCGGAGATAGCTCATTTTTGAAATTCTCCGACACCATACCTACGGTCATCTCCTGCACTAGATCAAGGCAGTCGTTTGAACCAGCGCTACACTATCGCCATCTCAACTGGACCCACGTAGCCACCTCCTTACAAACTCAGGATAAACCCTGTTCTTCCCGCTACACAGAACCGTGAAGCTTTGGGTGGGTGTCATTTTGTTGAGAATGTATGGGGGCAGACTTCCGTTTAAAGCATCAAGGTGGCCAGTAATGACAAACAACCATGCTCACCTGTAGGTGTTGGAGTTTCGGCTGCAAAATGACATAAAACAAGAATGTCACAACCGAGTGAATATACGTATGACAAAGATCAAGTCCTTGTCTATTGCTCTATATGCATTCAAACACCCCGTACGATGTAACGTGTGTGCCAAGCCCAAAACGAAAGGGAACGGTCGGTTAACAAAGGCTAAAAACAGAAGAACAAAGAAAACAACCACATTAACATGATCCACCATTCCTCTCTTCAAAGAAGAAAAGAAAAACGTGCAGTGAGCGAAATAAAGCCGAATAATCACCAGCTTCAAATATAAGCTTTGGTAAAGAGAAAGATAACACATAAAAATCGATGGGAAAAAAAAAATCTGTCAACGGAAATTCTGAACCGTTACCAGTAGGAATTATGCAATCTGTCGAGGAAGCAGCAAAAAGGAAATTAATTACCAAACATGCACACGGGAGTTACTCGGGTAGGCCTACGTTACTTTTTAACGTTGCAACATTCGGCACATCAAATGCTGATATAAATTGACTTTTTGCAACAAAGTTCTTATTAAACTGATTCAGAATAGTCGCTGATCTGTCACTGTTTGCGCTGTAGAGTCACTGGTCACACAATCTCACAAGACTATATATTCAGTAACATTAACCGTTGACCCGTCTTGGTTTAACAACATTAATGTCAACCTGTCTCAGATTTAATTCGATCACATGAAACATCTGATTAACTCTTGCTTAGGAGCTGTCCCTTAAAAATGTGACCATTCTGTGCAACTCTACAAGCAGCCAAGTTTGTCTAAACGTCCTCGAGACTGTTTGTAGAACAAGGGCTCCGCGCAATTCGCATCATTTTTATTCGAATAATTATATATACTTAAGGGCTCCACGCGATTTGCATCATTTCTGTTTGAATAATTACATATTGTGTTCTTTCACAAATTTCGTAAACTCGTCCTGCAGTTTGTTTTGTGTCATGTTTCGGACAGGTCAACTTTTCCATTGTACCAACCAGGCTGTGTTTTAAAACAGCGGTTTGAAAACGTTATTTTAATTTTATTACTGAAGGGTAGAAGTATCGCTGTGCCGTAACGTAAACCCTAGGGTGACTAACACATGCAGCAGGTGACAGCTTGAAGAAGCGACTTTAGCGAAATTTTTATATAAGGTAGTATTTTGTAAGAACTGACACGTGTTTTCCTTTGATCACAAAGGCATCACCATCATCATCATCATCACCGTTATCATTGCTATCATCATACGTACGATGTTCGCATCCTTCCAGTTCTTCCACTTTCAAGACTGCTTGAACACCGTCCTTTGGCACCGCCACAAGCTGGATTTTGCTCACCGCCCTGCCTTCCACTGGCACAGACAAGCTGCCGTCGTCGGGAATATCATAGGACTGAGGACATACGAGACACAAGTGAGTCAGCAAAATTGTCTTTTACGGCGGCGTTAGCATGCGATGCTGCAGTGAGGCGGTTACCAAAACACATGAGTTATCACCGAAGCTTCAGCAATACATTTGTTGTCATAACCACTGTCGTATATTCATATCTGTACAAATTTCGTCTACGACATACACTTAACGATAACCAGCGAGTAAGATTTCAATGTGAATGGCGTCTGTAAGCTAAGTGGGACCACGAAGTGATGTTCAAGTCAAGACGCTCACCTTGAAAACGGGGCTGTCCTCCTCTCCAAAGAAGAAGTATTTGACACTGAAGGTCTCGACGTCTTCGAGTTGGACGGTCAGAGACTGCAGGTTGAAGGGCTCAAATCTCTCCCGCTTGTAATTCACCCTCACTGTGCCGTCTGATGTGAACGTTTTCTCGTCACCATCCATGTCCGTGTTCGCCAGAGGAACGCTCAAAAAGTCCTCAAGGTGCAACACCTCATCTTCTTCGCACACTTTGGCTAAATCAAATCAAAAAGAGCAAACATTAAGAAATATCGCATCAAAAACGGATAAATACGTCTTATTTTTGTAAACAGTACTCTAAGATATCCTACAATATAGACCAAAGTCACAAAAACTCATATAAACAGTTAAAAGTGAACTGACTGATCACTGTGCAAAGTTTGGAAACATTAGCCTAACAACGCCCAAGAAATATTTACTTTTGTTTTCGTCAAGTCAGGAAATGATAGTGCATCCTTTGTTTCTCACCATATGTGCTATGTGCATGGTACTGACTCTGCACACAACTGTCAAGTGAACTTTCAAGTCAATCGGATAAGACATTACTTGAAAAATACCGTTGCAGGTGAAGAATTGTCTCCCTTCAACAACCTCAACAGATGGTGCCAAGCTTGGATAGAGGGATTCAGAACACGATAACAGTAATAATACTAATAGATAATCCTTATAAAACGTCTCTCTTCCTCTCCCATCCACCCCCCCCACCCCCCCAACGTCCTGCACTCTTGCCTGGCTCTCTCAATCTCCCCCCCCCCCCAACCCTCTCTATCCGTGTGCTTCCTTCCAGACTCAACGAGCCATATACAGACACCTAGCTATTATCAGAATGAGTACTAGATATAGTAATAGGCTCTTTGTGAAAGGAGTATGACTTTCTGTCTCTCCATCTTTAAAAAAAAATCCCCCCGTCAGATTTACTCTGTTTAAGGTGTTCCAGATCTGAATATAACGCCTTAACAATTAACTGCTTGCTTGTTTTTTCTACACTTCGACCTAAACTTTAAAACAGTACTAGATTCTGACAGAAAAAAAGTGAAGATGCATAGAACTTATTTAAGATACATAACTTACAGGTCAGTGTAAGATGCTGATACCAAATAAATTGTCCCAAATCCCTTCGTCGTTTGTCGACTTGTGTATACAACGTTAACACAAACGTCAACGCCAACGTGTTTTTTGTTTGTTTTTGTTTTGTGTGCGCGTGTGTGTTTATTTTGTTTGTCTTAGTGTTTGTTCTTGTTTTTGTGTTTGCTTTTTTAGCCAGGAAATAATTCCATTATCTCCCTTGAGCTTATTACGCCAATGTCAAAAACAAACGCTACGTTACGATTTGTTTCATGGCCTTTATAACACTGATCACTAAAGGGGCCCACATACTTATAATTATGGGTCAACAAAGGCTTAGCTACGACTTTCTCGAAAGGACTGAACCCATCTTCCTGACAGGCTTCGGAAAACAACATGGGTGACACGCTTCAGTGACGACTCACCTTATTGATATGGCAATTGAACGTAGTAATAGTGGATGGTGCATTGCAGTTATCATTAGATTCTGACAAAATATTTCATTCTGATCAGCGAAGCAAGACACGACGAAGCACGGACTGGTTGGTGATCATATCCCACGGGACTGGCAGAAGACAACGTAAAATTCACGCACCACACGCACAAAAGCTGAGAACAGGATGCATTGACTCACGTGTTGTTCCCTCTGGCGTCGTAGTTGGTGTTGGCGTTGGAGTTTCAGGAGTGGTGGGGGTGATTCCTGAAAATGCACATACCGAGTGTTCACTGTCAGTGCGCGCAAGCGCACATACACACACAGAGAGAAGCGCACACACACATACACACACACACACACACACACACACACACACACACACACACACACACACACACACACACACACACACACACACACACACACACACACACACACCACGAACGCAGAAAAAAAGAAAAACACTGACACAAGCACACATATACAGATCAGGCGAGTGAGAGAGAGAGAGAGTGCGGGAGGGGGGGAGGGGGGGGAGAAGTAAACAAACATTTGAGAACACAAATAAGACAGATTCTGAAGCTGATCTTCGCTGTTTTGTGAGAGAGTAAAAATGTCAAAAATGTCAGAAACATAATATATATTCACGAAAACTCTGCCATCAAAAGACTCTCTTTTAACTGCTCTAAACAGGCGACAGACCCGTAGGCGGCAAGGGAAACAAGGGAGCTAAACAACACCGCAACAGTTTCCTTTAGAAACGAAGTTTTCTGTCTATCTCCTGGTATTTTGCACATTGCATTCCCTTTCGGGATCCTTGCTGCTTATTTGTTTCAAAGCAGGTTTATGTGCTTTCCCCGGTGTCTATCGATTAATCCATATTTGTTGCTGATTCAGACTTCTTAGAGCGCTTGAGGTTGCTGCGGTATCTGCGTTGCAGAAGTGCAAACCAGCAACAGCAAAATCAGTGGCCGCCGCAGCAGCAGTAGCAGTAGTATTATCGCTCACTGATGTCGGTATAACGTGATCACCTCAACAGCAGCTTTGATCAGATTGTTCAAAGCCACCTGACCGGACTGGCGATTTGCCTAACACTCATACCGTTGACCTCCAGCACTCAGATACTCTGCACGGCCTTCCAGGGCAGAGGACACAGATATAACAGAAAAATATGTAGGTGTACGTATAACAGCTGCTGGCAATCTGTTTGCAATTCAATTTCACAGTGGCCATTGGCAGATGTAAAGGCTGTATTGGTCATTCGGTCAATGATCGTCATTTTGAAGGAGAGGAATGATACAAAACGTTGTATTGGGCGATAACTGGCGTCTGTACGCACTTTTTTTCGCCCATTTATAGACTTGCCAGCTAACCCACAGCTAATCATCCACATATTATTATCATTACATGGAGCGTCAATGTAACCCTCCCTCTGAGTATCATTACTCACCTTCAAAGCATCCCATGACATCTGTAAGTTTGGCCGAGACAATGTCGCTGATCTCAAGCTTGTCCAGTATGATGATCACTGGGAGTGGCAGTTTATGGTCGGGCGTGATGGTCAGGTGTCCATTCGTTGAATCCAGAGCCGTGGGCTGTCAACACACAAGGGAACGGTCAATGCCAAAAGACCACTTCCGTGTCAAACAGCTGTTGGACTGTAGCCGACCTGGCGCGACTCACTGCCCGTTTCTTCACAACGTTAATAACTGCTGCACAGCAGCAAACCGTTTTACTGGCTAAGTTCGTATGTGTTGCTATAAACAACAACAAAAAAGAAGGAAAACAAGCTGATTTTATTTTTCTTTCTTCTCTTTCTGGATATCAATATATCATTGTATCTGCTGTTTTGTTATTAATAGTATTCGAGTATTCTTATCATTATCATTGTCGTTATCATTCCTGCAATAATCTGAAAGAGTCGGTCGACTAAAAATATGTTAACGCATTAAACCAAGAAACAGTTATTTAGGTAAATGATGTTTTTTTTGTTTGGTCAAACGATTAAACAATAGCGTAACATTATTTCAAGGTTCATAGGCTCCAGTAAAATGCGCGACTGCATAAAGCCTGGATCCGTCGCCTGCAAACCAACCGAAACCAGAATAGACGATACATTAAAGATACATCTTAAAGCGATACATTAAAGACAGATCAGCCTGATCGAAACAATTCTGAAAGATATACAAAGCCTCTAGCCATTGCTGCATTTAAGCACCAAAATCAAATCGTTTTCTGATTTATTTTCATCAGAGTATGCATGCCAAGGTATAGCAATAACCGGGGCCCATATGAATGAAGAGCAAACAACCCACCTAATCGGGTTTATCTTCTAAACTGTGACGACACCCAGAAAGGTCGGCATGTGTAAGCGCAAATAGAGCTATCCGACTGGGCTAAATGCATTTACAGACTCATTTTTCTACGTTCAAGCAGCCTAAACGCTGTCTAAAATAGCATGTGTAAGCGCAAATAGAGCTATCCGACCGGGATAAATGCATTTACAGACTCATTTTTCTACGTTCAAGCAGACTAAACGCCGTCTAAAATAGCGGCTCTGATGCCGCCGCCGTTACCGACAGAGACTACTACTGACGAGAAAACGAACACTTCCGCGCCAGGGTTCCAGGCGAGATCAAAAGATCAAGAGATCTTAGAGGAGGAAGGTGGAGCTGGACCCTCACTTTTGCCCAGAAGAGATCATGAGTAGGGAGGTGGAGCTGGGCTGAGCAAGTTGGACGTCTTTTGCTTCGAGTTGTCCAAGTTGTTCGTCAACAGCGGTGCAACGGACATTGTCTTAGTGACTCTGTCCAGCACAGCAGTTGAAAGAGCAATTGCGCAGTGCACAAGTCGCTGGGCAATGGCGAGGGGACACCGCCTTAACACTTCCATTGTTCTGGCGGCGGTCTACGGTCTCTCCGGTCTTTTTCGGGCGGTTTCCGCGGTCGAGCCAATCACCCTGTCCCCTTTCCCACTCTGTCCCCGTCCCTAATAGGTCATCCCGCCTCCGTGGACGTAAAGCAACATAAAAGCCAACACTTCCACGGACCGACGCCGTCCCATGTACCATAAAAGACCATAAATTATTCAAGAAAACAAGGGAGTTTTGTTAGTCTCAAGATGAGCACAATCCAGTTGCTATTTCTGAAGCTATACTGACGACTCGCGACTTGGGGAAGGAGTGCCGGACATATCGACTCTTTAGCAAATCTGGATAAGGGGTTATCCGCCTTTATTTGCTCACCATGCTGATGGGCCCGGGTGAATTATTATCATCAGTATTATTTACCCAACTGCAGCAATGACATGTTAATTACCATCATCATCGGCGCGCATCTTGCAAACTACAGTGATAACCTGGTGAATTATCATCGTCAGTGTATGTGTGCCCAACTACAGTGATAACCTGGTAAATTATTATCTTTAATATAGACGTCTGCCTGTATATCCACTGCAGGAACTCTCTGCCGAGGTGTAAGGGGGCAACGTTAGACATACCTGTTTCAGAACCGTTCCATCATCCGTCTCCATGGAAAACCTGGCGGCGTTGGCGTACTCAACTACGATCTCGGTGACAAATCCCTGCTTGTCATCATCCTGCATGCTGATGTCCATTCTCAATGTGTCCTCGGTGGAGGTCATGACCACGGAAACCATGTTCCCCTGGCCGTTCTCTGGTGTCACCGTGACCTCGCCGTTCATTAACTCGTAGCATTCCTTCGCTGAAAAAGTAAAGAACCGTTCATAGCCTTATAACGTTTATTTGCTAAAACAGCAAAGCGTCGTTCATAACCTGATAACAGTTCTTTATTGTAACAGTAAATCGCCTCTCATTACTTTGTTTCGCTCCCTCGCTGTAACTGTTAAATGCCCTTCATACTCATTTATCATTCCGTCGCCGTAACAGTAGCACACTGTTCATCACCTCAGAATAATACTTCGCTACAAATATGTTATATATAAACCTTTGTTCAGTATCTCGTATCACTCTGTCGCGGCAACTACGCCACAGTCCATCATTTACTACACTTTTTCGATGTAACAGCATGCCGGTATTCAGTATTCGTAACACTGCGTTGAACATTCCAAGCAGAGAAGACGCTGAAAAGTGAACTTTGCCCCAAAGCGCGACTAGTAGAAGAACGCAACACTGATATAAACACATATACCTCTTCTCGGCTTTGTGGCTCACACAACTGTACATGCTCTGTTTCCGATACTTCATTGCAAGACACCGATGCCTGGCAGGCGCTTTCCCAGCCACACACACATACACACACACACACACACACACACACACACACACACACACACACACACACACACACACACACACACACACACACACACAATCACACACACACACACACACTCACACACACACACACACACACACACACACACACACACACACACAATCATACACACACACACACACACACACACACACACACACACACACACACACACACACACACACAGAGTTGGAGACACTGTGCGTACGTAGCGATTAAACACCATCCAGACTGTATGCAATACTTAAACGGAGAAGCTGCATCCAAAAATAAATACAGAAAATGCAAATTCGGCTTACGTGATGTGCTTATTATCTCTGTTGGTGTTGTTGTTGGTGTGCTCACTGGAGTAGTTGATGATGGTGTAGTCTCCTCTGTAAAACACAACGTGGGCATATTACCCATCCAGCATTGAGGATTGTTTCCTCTATCAAATACATGTGCATATTATTCATGCAAAGTAAGAAGCAGAGGAGCGGCGAGTCACAATCACGTAAAGTAAGCACAATCACACAAATCAAATCGTTAGGGGAGAGAAGCGGAGAGTCAGGACATCAAATCATGTTGCCCGATACACCCTGTACAGAAATTACATAATAATGTTAAATAAAAATCATTTTGTTTCGCGTGATTTATTGTTAATATTAAATTATAGTGTTTATTTTACTGTTGAACAAACATCGCTGATGTTTCACATGGTCCAAAAGTGATTAAGAAGTTAGCATTTAACTTTCATTTTTGCGCCATGCGAACACCTTTATTAAGTGTTAAGTCTGTCTTGCATTATACCATAAGACTGTTCTAATAATAATAACAGGGAATAATACGTGAGCAGACGAAAGTCTATATTACATTATACCATAAGACTGTTCTAATAATAATAACAGGGAATAATACGTGAGAAGACGAAAGTCTATATTGCATAATACCATAAGAGTGTTCTAATAATAATAATAGGGAATAATACGTGAGAAGTCGAACGTTTCGTGGCGATTTTTGGTTAAGCCTCCATGTCAATATTCTGGGTCTACGGTAGGTCAGTGGTACTGTGCTGTTATTTGCAAAAACAATTTACATTAGTCAAAAGCTTAAGATCAATAGTTTCTTTTCGTTCATTTGAACCTTATTGACAAACTGCAAGCCTTGTGTTACTTCAAATTGTGTGGCCCTTTATTCTGCACCAAAATTGACCAACAAATCCGGAGGCATTTGGTGCTAAGCAAAGCTGAAAGGGAGAGACCAGAAGGAGATTAGTATATTAGGTTTAGTAGTGAAAAATCAAAACCTACCAGATAAGGTAACCTCAGCTGAAGAAAGTAAACTTCAAAATATAGAAACAAAACGTTATATCCACAAATATAGATGGGTAAGGGAGTTAACAACCCCGCCTGAATCGCCCAAAATGCAAGTGTGGAGTGCGTATGTGTGTACGTATGTCCGGGGTGGACCAGACAGACGGTGCAGCATAAGGAAAAGATATCTGACCAAGCGAGTGTGTGCGCACGGAGGGAAGACAAGAAATTGAAGTATCTGGAGAAGAGTGAGGCAGTTGTAGTACAGAGAAGCGAGTTTGCATTGTATTCATGAATCAATGGGCAGCCAATGGAGAGAAGTAAAATGAGGAGACCCAACTTACCACAGTTTCCAGGTGCACACTCAGATGTGCAGAATTCTTGCCAGGTTGTAAAGCATTTATCATTGCAGTGGAACTCACAGCCAGTTGCTGGAAAAAAACACAGACACAATGTCTCTCCAATACTGTCTCACCATATGCCCCGTATGTCACATAATAGTCTATTCATTCGAACAGCATCACAGTATTGCCTATCATGCTGCCCCTACTAATGTACTCTGTGACGGGGCGGTGTCGTGTTGGTTAACTATGTAGAAGGTGGTCTAACTTGTATACTGATGATGTACTACTATGTGATTGGGTGATGGTTTACGTACTGATGTACTCTGCTACAGGGGCTATTTAGTTCTTATACTTACTATATAACTCTATGACTGGTGCGGTGGTGGTGTACTCTGTGACATGGGTGGTGTTGTATTCATTGGCACACTATGTGACAGGGGGTGTTTCAGTTACTTGTGTACCCTTTAAATGGATGGGTTGACGTTGTAGTTACTGGTGTATAGTGTACTCTGAGGATGGGATGTTGTTGAAAAATACTAGTGTGGCAGAGTGGTATTTTCAGTGTGTGATTGTTTTGTCACAGTTTGTGCGATTGTATTTTGTGCTGACTTTAAGTAAACATGGTGCTTAACCTAAACATTTACAGGCTTGATACTGAGTCTTGATTAGTAACTGTATTTAATATGCTGTTTTATTGGATTTTCTCATTAATATCTGGATGTAGTTTTTGATTATTAGTGCAGTAATTAATGATGAATATTGTCTTTAAAAGGAGTAAATTAATCTGGTCATATTTAGGTAGAAATTATAATATTTGGTGTCTTACAAAGTTATGGTGACAGAGTTCTGTCCCATGTATAGTATAGGTTTTTAACAAGTTCAGAGTTTGTTCTCTTGTTGCAAGTGCAACATGAGAAAAGCATGAGTTTCATGTTTAGTATGCTTTAGAAGTTCTGAGCTCACAGCTCACTATATATATGATCTAGAGACAGGTTTAGTGGGCAGTTACAGACATTATTTATTTAGAAGGAGCCTTTGTCAAACTGAGAAGGTATGTGAATCTATGTATTTTCTTAAAGTAATACTGATATTTTCCCTATGGTATTTGACAGGTTTAATTTCATGACTCCTTCGCTTATTTTGTTCTATGCATTTATTTTATTATTTTGTCATTTCATTTCCTTAGCTGTTAAAGTGTTATCATCATCATAGTTTATGCAGCTGTGAAGTAAGTTTTGGGACTTTTTGTCTGCTGTCATATTTTGGAATATGTTATGGTCAGCATTACTCTCTGTAATGCTAAGAGTGCTGTGGGTATTGGCCAGGATTGTTTTTCCAGTTACCTTGTGTTATTTATTTTTATGCTACCAGAGTTTGTCTAGATGGTTTTATAAGAAGTTAGTATTCCTGCTATTTTATAATGGTGATATAATTCCTGTGAGCGCATTCTTATATTTCTTTATCTTTTTGGACAGGGTGATACATACTTACATACACACGCCGGTCTACAAATAAAACAGTTACGGTTCTCCTTGCTTCGCCTCATTTTTGCCCACGAACCCACCAGGGGCATATATAGTATACATGCATCGCAACCCGGCAACATTTGGCGCCCAGTGTGGGGCTTGAGGCTTTTGATGGCAAGAAGGCAAGAGAACCTCTGATGGCAAAAAGTGGCTGACCCAACAACAGAGCGGACGGCATCTCATCCCAACAAGTCTGTTGGTATCCGCACAGCTCCTCTGCTCGCTGAAGCGCATCCTCCAGGTTCCCATAGTCTGCATGGTCTGCTGGTGTGTGTTTCAGTATCTCCTTGATGAGCAGTGGGTACTTGGTGATACGCTGCATGGGTTTCAACAGGAAGCTGCTCATGGGCATGCCCTTTGCCTTGGGGTTGGCCACACTAGTAAACTATGCGACAGGTTACTGAGCTGGGCCGATGTACTTACTGGTGTTCTCTGTGACATGGGTGGTGTTGTATATACTAGTGTACACTATGATTGTGGTGGTGTTGCATTTACTGGTAAACACTGTGACAGGTACGATGCTGCATTTACTGGTGTACTGTGTGATAGTGGAGGTGGTTATAGTTACTGGTGTGCTCGGTGACACAGATGGCATTGTCTTTACTGGTGAACTCCGTGACTGAGGTGGTGTATTTACTGGTGAAATCTGTCACAGGGGTGGAGGTGTGTTTATTGGTGTACCCTGTGAGAGGAGCAGTGTTGTAGTTATTGGTGTACTCTGTGACCGAGGTGGCGGTGTATAGTAATACACTCTCCTTAGTTCCTGGGGTGTCGGTGTATTTACTGATGTAATCTGTAACAGAGGTGCTGTTGCATTTACTGATGTACTCTGTGACGAGGGTGGTGTTGTCCTTTCTGTTGAACTCTGTGACAGGGATGGTTATGTATTTACTGGTGTATTCTGTGATACAGATGGTGATCTACATACCAGCACACTTTGTGATGGGGGTAGTATTGTATTTACTAGTGTACTCTCTGACAGCGCTGGTGGTTTACTTGCTGGTGCACATAGTGTGACAGGGGTGGTGCTATACATACTAATTTGTTATACGACAGGAATGGTGTTGTATTTACTAGCACATTCTGCGGCAGGTGTGGTGCTGTATTTACTGGTAACGTGGGTAGCGTTGTAATACTGGTGTGCTGCGTCACATGCGTGGTGCCGTACCTACTGGTGTGACATGAAATAGGTCGCGTTAAATGGTGCTGACACTTCGTGACAACATTTACTTCACAGTGTTGCATTTACTGGTGTATTCCGTGACTGGGTTGTACTTAATGGCGCACTATGAGGCAGGGGTGGTGCTTTATATAACGGTGTACATAACAGCAGAAGGTTGTTGCTCAAAGAGAGGAAGGCTGTGTAACTTACTAGTGACCTCTGTGACCGGGGTGGTGATGACGGTAACGGTAGGCGTCACTGAAAGAAATTGGAAACCAGTGTTAATTATGAAGTGATATGCAGAAAGCCAGCGTTTATCAAGTGTTATGCAAACGAACAAGCCCTAGTCACAACGTTTTACGCAACTCTGGTAAGCGCCGTCAACCACTCAGCGCTCGGCTGAAAAACCAGCTTTAATGCAACGTTTCTTCCATAGAAGCTATAGCTAGTCAGAGCCTTAGGTCATAAGTGAAAAGCATCGTGACTTATAAATGCTCTATTAATAGGCCGCCGTTAACTGATAACAACAAGAAGGATGTCTTTGTTCTTAATCTTACAATAAAGATTTGCAGTCGGAGATAGCTCATTTTTGAAATTCTCCGACACCATACCTACGGTCATCTCCTGCACTAGATCAACGCAGTCGTTTGAACCAGCGCTACACTATCGCCATCTCAACTGGACCCACGTAGCCACCTCCTTACAAACACAGGATAAACCCTGTTCTTCCCGCTACACAGAACCGTGAAGCTTTGGGTGGGTGTCATTTTGTTGAGAATGTATGGGGGCAGACTTCCGTTTAAAGCATCAAGGTGGCCAGTAATGACAAACAACCATGCTCACCTGTAGGTGTTGGAGTTTCGGCTGCAAAATGACATAAAACAAGAATGTCACAACCGAGTGAATATACGTATGACAAAGATCAAGTCCTTGTCTATTGCTCTATATGCATTCAAACACCCCGTACGATGTGACGTGTGTGCCAAGCCCAAAACGAAAGGGAACGGTCGGTTAACAAAAGCAAAAAACAGAAGAACAAAGAAAACAACCACATTAACATGATCCACCATTCCCCTCTTCAAAGAAGAAAAGGAAAACGTGCAGTGAGCGAAATAAAGCCGAATAATCACCAGCTTCAAATATAAGCTTCGGTAAAGAGAAAGATAACACATAAAAATCGATGGAAACAAACATTCTGTCAACGGAAATTCTGAACCGTTACCCGTCCCTCAAAAATGTGACCATTCTGTGCAACTCTACAAGCAGCCAAATTTGTCTAAACGTCTTCGAGACTGTTTGTAGAACAAGGGCTCCGCGCAATTCGCATCTACCATCTTACTGTTGTAAATAGTACTCTAAGATATCCTACAATATAGACCAAAGTCACAAAAACTCATATAAACAGTTAAAAGTGAACTGACTGATCACTGTGCAAAGTTTGGAAACATTAGCCTAACAACGCCCAAGAAATATTTACTTTTGCTTTCGTCAAGTCAGGAAATGATAGCTGCATCCTTTGTTTCTCACCATATGTGCTATGTGCATGGTGCTGACTCTGCACACAACTGTCAAGTGAACTTTCAAGTCAATCGGATAAAACATTACTTGATAAATACCGTTGCATGTGTTAGTGTTTTTATTGACAAAGAGTGTCAAAAGAAGTCTCCCTTCAACAACCTCAACAGATGGTGCCAAGCTTGGATAGAGGGATTCAAAACACGATAACAGTAATAATACTAATAGATAATCCTTATAAAGCGTCATTCTCTAGCCCGAATTAATCTCACTGCGATGTGCAAACAACTCATGACAAAAACCACATTTATATACATTTCAGCACACAAAACCTTAAGTATAATACTCTTCTATTCTACTTTAGAAATATCACCTAGGAAACACTAGTTGTGTATAATAAACATCAGAATTCAGGAGCAGTGTGAAAATCGAGGTCGCCGTCCTGGGCTCCCCATCCTATGAACCTTAAGGTTTCTGTGGACGTAAAGCAACATTGAACCATGCACTCGCATTGGTCACAGTTTGTCCCTAATATGTCAACACGACATCCACATCATCATCACCGTTGTATATAATATACGTATGAGTACTGAAGTTGCTTCGCACTGGCGAGGTCCCCGCCGCTTAACGTCTATTGTTCTGGTGGTGGCTGACGGTCCCATCGGTATTTGCGGGTCGGAGCGCTTGGGACGAGCTATTCATATGTCTCGCTCCTCGTTTTCCCTCGTCCCTTATAGACCGTCGGTGGTCTCTGTGGGCTTTAAGCCCTACAGTCATCAGTATAGATATACCCACCATAGTGACACACCAACCCACATACAAAAACCCATGCACAAGCGTACCAAAAAGTCTCCAATCGTCCGCTGAAATACGCATTACAGTGAGTGAAGTATCAATACCCTTAACAACATCAGCGAAATATCTCTCCCTTTGAGTCTCTTCCTCTCCCATCCACCGCCCCCCCCCCCCCCCAACGTCCTGCACTCTTGCTTGGCTCTCTCAATCTCCCCCCCCCCCCACCCTCTCTATCCGTGTGCTTCCTTCCAGACTCAACGAGCCATATACAGACACCTAGCTATTATCAGAATGAGTACTAGATATAGTAATAGGCTCTTTGTAAAGGGAGTATGACTTTCTGTCTCTCCATCTTAAAAAATATATATATAAAAATCCCCCCGTCAGATTTACTCTGTTTAGGTGTTCCAGATCTGAATATAACGCCTTAACAATTAACCACTTGCTTGTTTTTTCTACACTTCGACCTAAACTTTAAAATAGTACTAGATTCTGACAGAAAAAAAGTGAAGATGCATAGAACTTATTGAAGATACATAACTTACAGGTCACACACACACACACACACACACACACACACACACACACACACACACACACACACACACACACACACACACACACACACACACACTACACGAACGCATAAAAAAAGAAAAACACTGACACAAGCACACATGCAGATCAGGCGAGTGGGAGGGAGAGTGCGGGGGGGGGGGGGAGTAAACAAACATTTGAGAACACAAATAAGACAGATTCTGAAGCTGATCTTCGCTGTTTTGTGAGAGAATAAAAATGTCAAAAATGTCAGAAACATAATATATATTCACGAAAACTCTGCCATCAAAAGACTCTCTTTTAACTGCTCTAAACAGGCGACAGACCCGTAGGCGGCAAGGGAAACAAGGGAGCTAAACAACACCGCAACAGTTTCCTTTAGAACGAAGTTTTCTGTCTATCTCCTGGTATTTTGCACATTGCATTCCCTTTCGGGATCCTTGCTGCTTATTTGTTTCAAAGCAGGTTTATGTGCTTTCCCCGGTGTCTATCGATTAATCCATATTTGTTGCTGATTCAGACTTATTAGAGAGCTTGAGGTTGCTGCGGTATTTGCGTTGTAGAAGTGCAAACCAGCAACAGCAAAATCAGTGGCCGCCGCAGCAGCAGTAGCAGTAGCATTATCGCTCACTGATGTCGGTATAACGTGATCACCTCAAAGCAGCTTTGATCAGATTGTTCAAAGCCACCTGACCGGACTGGCGATTTGCCTAACATTCATACCGTTGACCTCCAGCACTCAGATACTCTGCACGGCCTTCCAGGGCAGAAGACACAGATATAACAGAAAAATATGTATGTGTACGTATAACAGCTGCTGGCAATCTGTTTGCAATTCAATTTCACAGTGGCCATTGGCAGATGTAAAGGCTGTATTGGTCATTCGGTCAATGATCGTCATTTTGAAGGAGAGGAATGATACAAAACGTTGTATTGGGCGATAACTGGTGTCCATACGCACTTTTTTTCGCCCATTTATAGACTTGCCAGCTAACCCACAGCTAACTATCCACATATTATTATCATTACATGGAGCGTCAATGCAACCCTCCCTCTGAGTATCATTACTCACCTTCAAAGCATCCCATGACATCTGTAAGTTTGGCCGAGACAATGTCGCTGATCTCAAGCTTGTCCAGTATGATGATCACTGGGAGTGGCAGTTTATGGTCGGGCGTGATGGTCAGGTGTCCATTCGTTGAATCCAGAGTCGTGGGCTGTCAACACACAAGGGAACGGTCAATGCCAAAAGACCACTTCCGTGTCAAACAGCTGTTGGACTGTAGCCGACCTGGCGCGACTCACTGCCCGTTTCTTCACAACGTTAATAACTGCTGCACAGCAGCAAACCGTTTTACTGGCTAAGTTCGTATGTGTTGCTATAAACAACAACAAAAAAGAAGGGAAACAAGCTGATTTTATTTTTCTTTCTTCTCGTTCTGGACATCAATATATCATTGTATCTGCTGTTTTGTTATTAATAGTGTTCGAGTATTCTTATCATTATCATTGTGGCTATCATTCCTGTAATAATCTGAAAGAGTCGGTCGACTAAAAATATGTTAACACATTAAACCAAGAAACAATTATTTAGGTAAATGATGTTTTTTTGTTTGGTCAAACGATTAAACAATAGCGTAACATTATTTCAAGGTTCATAGGCTCCAGTAAAATATGCGACTGCATAAAGCCTGGATCCGTCGCCTGCAAACCAACCGAAACCAGAATGGACGATAAAGATATATCTTAAAGCGATACATTAAACACAGATCAGCCTGATCGAAACAATTCTGAAAGATATCCAAAGCCTCTAGCCATTGCTGCATTTAAGCACCAAAATCAAATCGTTTTCTGATTTATTTTCATCAGAGTATGCATGCCAAGGTATAGCAATAACCGTGGCCCATATGAATGAAGAGCAAACAACCCACCTAATCGGGTTTATCTTCTAAACTGTGACGACACCCAGAAAGGTCGGCATGTGTAAGCGCAAATAGAGCTATATCCGACCGGGCTAAATGCATTTACAGACTCATTTTTCTACGTTCAAGCAGCCTAAACGCTGTCTAAAATAGCGGCTCTGATGCCGCCGTCATTACCGACAGAGACTACTGTTGCCAAGAAAACGAACACTTCCACGGACCGAAGCCGTCCCATATACCATAAAAGACCATAAATTATTCAAGAAAACAAGGGAGTTTTGTCAGTCTCAAGATGAGCACAATCCAGTTGCTATTTCTGAAGCTATACTGACGACTCGCGACTTGGGGAAGGAGTGCCGGACATATCGACTCTTTAGCAAATCCGGATTAGGGGTTATCCGCCTTTATTTGCTCACCATGCTGATGGGCCCGGGTGAATTATTATCATCAGTATTATTTACCCAACTGCAGCAATGACATGTTAATTACCATCATCATCGGCGCATATCTTGCAAACTACAGTGATAACCTGGTGAATTATCATCGTCAGTGTGTGTGTGCCCAACTACAGTGATAACCTGGTAAGTTATTATCTTTAATATAGACGTCTGCCTGTATATCCACTGCAGGAACTCTGTGCCGAGGTGTAAAGGGGCAACGTTAGACATACCTGTTTCAGAACCGTTCCATCATCCGTCTCCATGGAAAACCTGGCGGCGTTGGCGTACTCAACTACGATCTCGGTGACAAATCCCTGCTTGTCATCATCCCGCATGCTGATGTCCATTCTCAATGTGTCCTCGGTGGAGGTCATGACCACGGAAACCATGTTCTCCTGGCCGTTCTCTGGTGTCACCGTGACCTCGCCGTTCATTAACTCGTAGCATTCCTTCGCTGAAAAAGTAAAGAACCGTTCATAGCCTTATAACATTTATTTGCTAAAACAGCAAAGCGTCGTTCATAACCTGATAACAGTTCTTTATTGTAACAGTAAATCGCCTCTCATTACTTTGTTTCGCTCCCTCGCTATAACTGTTAAATGCCCTTCATACTCATTTATCATTCCGTCGCCGTAACAGTAGCACACTGTTCATCACCTCAGAATAATACTTCGCTGCAAATGTGTTATATATAAACCTTTGTTCAGTATCTCGTATCACTCTGTCGCGGCAACTACGCCACAGTCCATCATTTACTACACTTTTTCGATGTAACAGCATGCCGGTATTCAGTATTCGTAACACTGCGTTGAACATTCCAAGCAGAGAAGACGCTGAAAAGTGAACTTTGCCCCAAAGCGCGACTAGTAGAAGAACGCAACACTGATATAAACACATATACCTCTTCTCGGCTTTGTGGCTCACACAACTGTACATGCTCTGTTTCCGATACTTCATTGCAAGACACCGATGCCTGGCAGGCGCTTTCCCAGCCACACACACATACACACACACACACACACACACACACACACACACACACACACACACACACACACACACACACACACACACAATCACACACACACACAATCATACACACACACACACACACACACACACACACACACACACAATCATACACACACACACACACACACACACACACACACACACACACACACACACACACACACACACACACACACACAGAGTTGGAGACACTGTGCGTACGTAGCGATTAAACACCATCCAGACTGTATGCAATACTTAAACGGAGAAGCTGCATCCAAAAATAAATACAGAAAATGCAAATTCGGCTTACGTGATGTGCTTATTATCTCTGTTGGTGTTGTTGTTGGTGTGCTCACTGGAGTAGTTGATGATGGTGTAGTCTCCTCTGTAAAACACAACGTGGGCATATTACCCATCCAGCATTGAGGATTGTTTCCTCTATCAAATACATGTGCATATTATTCATGCAAAGTAAGAAGCAGAGGAGCGGCGAGTCACAATCACGTAAAGTAAGCACAATCACACAAATCAAATCGTTAGGGGAGAGAAGCGGAGAGTCAGGACATCAAATCATGTTGCCCGATACACCCTATACAGAAATTACATAATAATGTTAAATAAAAATCATTTTGTTTCGCGTGATTTATTGTTAATATTAAATTATAGTGTTTATTTTACTGTTGAACAAACATCGCTGATGTTTCACATGGTCCAAAAGTGATTAAGAAGTTAGCATTTAACTTTCATTTTTGCGCCATGCGAACACCTTTATTAAGTGTTAAGTCTGTCTTGCATTATACCATAAGACTGTTCTAATAATAATAACAGGGAATAATACGTGAGCAGACGAAAGTCTATATTACATTATACCATAAGACTGTTCTAATAATAATAACAGGGAATAATACGTGAGAAGACGAAAGTCTATATTGCATAATACCATAAGAGTGTTCTAATAATAATAATAGGGAATAATACGTGAGAAGTCGAACGTTTCGTGGCGATTTTTGGTTAAGCCTCCATGTCAATATTCTGGGTCTACGGTAGGTCAGTGGTACTGTGCTGTTATTTGCAAAAACTATTTACATTAGTCAAAAGCTTAAGATCAATAGTTTCTTTTCGTTCATTTGAACCTTATTGACAAACTGCAAGCCTTGTGGCTACTTCAAATTGTGTGGCCCTTTATTCTGCATCAAAACTGACCAACAAATCCAGAAGCATTTGGTGTCTAAGCAAAGCTAATAGGGAGAGACCAGAAGAAGATTAGTATACTAGGTTTAGTAGTGAAAAATCAAAACCTACCAGATAAGGTAACCTCGATTGAAGAAAGTAAACTTTGGAATATAGAAACAAAACGTTATATCCACAAATATAGATATGTCAGTAAACCTACCAGACGGTTCGTAACAGGCCTTGACGAGGAGTTCTGACAGAACGCCGTCAGCGATGAGAACAATTTTGGAGAATTCCTGATTGAACGACTGAGTGATGACATCCTCTGGGTTTTGGAATGTTTCCTGAAACAGCAGTTTATAACGTTGTGTATCATCTTGCTGCTTATTAATCAATGTGGTGTTCTCGCGTCTGTGTGTCTGTCTGTCTGCCCATTGAACTTTGTTCCACATTTTACTTTTTAATTTAGATTGGGCGTTAACTGACACTAGTTTTGGACGTCAGTCAAGAAATGAAAAGTGAAAAAAACTGAATAGTTACATGAACCAGCTAATGCAGTGTGAGTCGTTTTCGGACGGTCATGATTAAAGTTAATGCGACTTGTGTCGTCACTTGAGTTGATGTAACTCTTTGTGTAAAATCTGCAAACGAGATAATAACCCCGGAACAAATTCTGCGGGGATAATTTTGCGTGAGAGAAGAAATCATTGCCTTGCTGCGGAGTTAAAATTTAACTGGCGAATGATTGATTTACTCCAGGGTCAAATCCACGGAAGCGTACTCGGCTTTGATTCTGGATTTAATCTCGCGGGGAGTGAGAACGTGTGAAACTCTTCGGGTTTGATCGTGGCCAGCAATCTGAACGTGTGCATGTTGAATCTCCTTTCGCTTGGTCGTGGCAAGAGATGCTGGAACGTATTAACCTCTTTGTGCTTGATCGTGGAAAGAGTTAACGGAACATGTGAATCTCTTTGTGGCTGGTTACATGATAGTCCAATGGAAAGTGTCGATCTCTTTGTGATTGGTTATATGATAGTCCAATGGAACGTGTCAATCTCTTTGTGGCTGGTTGTATAATAGTTCAATGAACGTGTAAGTCTCTTTGTGGCTGGTTATATGATAGTCCACTGGAACGTGTGAATCTCTTTGTTGCTGGTTATATCATAGTTCAGTGGAACGTGTGAATCTCTTTGTGACTGGTTAAATGACAGTCTACTGGAACGTGTGGAATCTCTTTGTGTCTGGTTATATGAAAGATTTTCGAAATGTGTGAATCTCTCGGAATCTGGTTGTAGGCTAATCTGAAGAAACATGCGAATCTCTTTCTGTCTGGTAATATGAAAGTCTAACGGAATGGGTGAATCTCTCTGTGTCTGGTTACATGATAGTCTAACGGAATGTGTAAATCTCTTTAGCTTTGTGTCTGGTTATATCATAATCTGAAGAAACATGTGAATCCCTTTTTGTCCGGAAATGGGATAATCTAACGCGAGGACTGGTGAGAATCTCTTTTGTCCTGTAATGGCATGCGTTACAGGAATGTCCACGGAACATGTCAGTCTCTTTCTGTCTGATGTTTCCATGTCCAAATAGGCTGCCCGTGTGTATGTCATTGTGTCTCACCTAGCGATTTCCAAATAGTTGCAGTCAAATGTCAGTGTTGCAGTGTCTGATCGAGGCATGTCCAGAGATTTGCCACATGTCGCCGATTATGATACTTGAACGTGGATGTATGGCACGTGTCAAAGTGTCATTGTTCGGTCTTAGTATGTCCAAAGATGTATGGTACGTGTCATTTTCCTAGCTGATCATGACAACTGCCAATGTTTTATTATACGAGCTAGTCTCTCTGTGTCCGACTGCAGCAATAAATGCTCCCATTAATGTTCAAGAAATGTCTAGTTTCCTTGATGGAGACCGTGCAAAACGGGCTTAGTGCAAGAGGCTATACTCACGCTCAGCACGAGGTCGTCGTTAGAGTTCAAGAGCTGGAGCTCCAATTTGGTGACATTCTCGACTTTGACAGTGAACTGCATGAGCACAGGCTGTTCGCCGTCTTCCGGTGTCACAGCCATGGTGATAGACCCTTTGTCTCCTTCCTTCGGCTTCCATCCCGTCTCTTCAAACACCAGGTCAGGGCTTTGAGATTCAGCTGACGATGTCAAAACCACGTCTGGTGTGGAGCCCGTAATGGTAACCTCCTCCTTTTGACAAATCGCAGCTGCAAGTGAAGGTTAAAATTACTGACTTTACTTTTTCTTTCTTTTTCAAGTGAAGCCCCACACTCTTATTGGGTTGATGTTCAATGTTCAAGATTACTGACTTTACATACCTAAACTGCAGGAGTAAGTTTGGGGTTTCAGATTTTACAAACGTCGCATTAAGGGGATGCTACCCACTTTGAAAACTTAGTTTGTATGTCAGTTAGGGCTTGCTAGTGAGACGGACAATTTTTGTTTTCTAAAATAAAAACCTATGTCAGAAGTGCATGCATTTCCTGAACTTGCCAGCCTGTGGGGTTGTTGTTGTTTTTTGTTTTTTGTTTTTTTGTTGGTTTTTTTCGCGTGAAAATGGAAGACGTGTGTGAATTATCATCACTTACATCTGGGCTAAAAGTGAAGGATGGATGTCAGTGACTGTACAAGCCTCGTATGCATATAAAGGTTACATGTTATTTGCTGCCATGTATAAGATATGTTTTGATTTGTATGACATGCTTGGTTTCAAGGACAGTTTTATGGATACACTGTGTTCAAGGTCAGTTGCCCATTGTAGCCTGAAAACAAAATTTTCGCATGCCTCCAATTCTAACAGCTGCATAATACTCTGAAATCGTCGACCATTAATGACTTAATAAAATAGAAACAATCATAGTAAAATATCACAGGGGTTTTCTCTGGGAAAGACTTACGTGCGGTAGTCGTGGCGGGTGTTGCTGGAAAAAAAGAAGCAGAAAATCATATACACGTCAAGATAAAAACACACAAAAGGTTAAAAACATAAGGCTGCTTTAACTGGATACATGTCAGTTAAGAAATGTCCATTTAGTTGGTATTAAAAAAAATTGTCCCTTCTTAATGCCTTTCCTTAAATTTGTGAAACAATGCATCCGTCAAACTGTGGTTCACAGTCATCCGTTTGAACATCTTACGGTTAACCTTTCTGTACTTTTCACAAAGGAACACACACATAATGCATTTGTCAAGGATTTCAAAACTTAAACTTTACATCACTTTACCGCGCCTGACAGAGATATCGAGAAGATAGATTTCAGAAACCAGAACGACCGATAGACACTTTGAAAAAAACCCATTTAAAACGGAAATACACGCTTTCGTACAAATAAGTAATGCGTATATGCTAGAAGTGGTCCTGACACTGACAGTGTCAACGTAGTTTATGCACGCAACAGCTACTCGAACCTGGAAGTAAACCACAGAAGATATAATCCACACGCACGCACGGGCGCGTGCAAGTGCAATCACAAACCTTTATTGTTAACACCTATTGGGAACAAACGTCACTAAAGCACACCTTTTTCCTCATTAAATGAGATGTTTGGGTGTTCATGTGTTACTGCTGAAGGCAAAGGTGTGTTTTAATGGCTCAGCCGCCTTGGCAGAGATAACTCTCTTTTTCGAGAACGACAGGGATAATTTCAACGCCAAACAGAAACAGGACTTCAACAAACAGTGACACTTGTAGACTGCAGGTACCACGATTTTCAGCCAGTCGGGGATGCGAAACCATGACAAAGATAAGAGCACCCGCCAGCCAGTAAATATATAATGGGCATCACTAAAACAGTATACTTACTGCAGCCGACTTCATCGGATCCATCTCCGCAGTCATCGTGGCCATCGCAGAAGGCATCAACTGGGGCACAGTAGCTCTGGTTGCAATGTGTGTAGTTCTTGGGACACTCTGCACACACATCGGTGAGAGCATCAAGTCAGTGAGAGCCACAAGTCGCAGAACTGAGCTACAAATCAGTAAACGAATCAGGATTGCGGAGAGGCTGGGGAAAGTCCAAATCAGGGAAAGGTACAAGTCAGAAAGAGCAAAGAAAACCAATGCCAGGAAGAACCACTAGCCAAAGAGTTAAGCTGTGTTGAATTTTGGAAAGATGAAATTAACTGATGGCGTGGTACCTGACTCCCAGTAAACTGCGGTCATATAAGGGAGAAACAAAATTCATCAAATCACAAGCATAAGGTGCTTCATTGCTCATACCAAATGTCGATTTTTAATTATTATTTCTTCTTCTTTTTTTCTTTTTCTTTTTTTCTTTTTTTCTTTTTTCATTTGTTGTAATAGGACGGGAGCGAAATGACGTTAAAAGAACAGGGAACGCAAAAATTAAAAGGGCAAAATTGCTGGATGTCTTGAAAAGCACGCAAAGTTATTCTGATCTACCCCAAGGAACAACGTTTACATCTCTGGATATTTAGCAGACCCAAGTTACAGCTTACCTTTGCAATTGAGCTCATCCTCTTTACTGGCGCAGTCAATATGGTTGTCGCAGACCCAGGACATCGGTATGCAGCCCTCCACACACTTGAATTCGTTGGGACCGCAGGTTACCTCTGTCGACAGTCAACCGGTTACATTCAGGTATTGTACCCATTCGTGGCGGCGGACCGGACTCTAAAGTCTATCCCTTGAAGTATATTCCTTCGAGATCTCTTCTCTTGTATTCTGTTCCTTCTAAATCTATTCCCCCTAAACATTAAAACATGCTTGTTCTGGTAAACCTTACAGTCCGCCTTGTCTTGAGTTTATCCGTTTTTATTTTATTTTTATTTTCCTTTAGATCTATTAAATTTTATGTTCTTTTAGTTAGTTTCTTTCTTTCTTTGCTTGTAAAAATTAGTGAAAATTCACACCTTTTATTGTCTCACTGTGTTAAACTTAATTAACCTAAATGCGTTGTGTGACTTTAGCACCAGACAATTAAGTACTGCTATAAAACTTTCCGTTATTGTCTGTAAAGTTCTTTAAAACTAAAAAGAAAAAAAGACGACTCTCTTCCCTGTGTCCTTTCGTTATTTGTCTGTGCGTTATTGTTTTTGGATTTATTCCAACGGTTGGTCTTTTTTCTTCTTCTTTTTTTCTTTTTTCTTTTTTCGTCTTTTTATTTTTACTTTTTATTTTTCATCATAATGATGTGTCTAATCTACATTAGTGTTTTTGATTCCATTATCGGTAGTCATAATACTTGTGTGAGTCTCTCCCTCTGTCTCTCTCTCTTGTTTCTACTGGCGTTCGCGCTATTGGTATTTGAAGAAGGGGCTGCCGCTTCTCATCATCATGTGTCTTATTTAGGCTCACAATTATTGTTCTTGCGTACATTATCAATAATAATAATGCTTGTACACGCAGAGTGTGTGTGTGTGTGTGTGTGTGTGTGTGTGTGTGTGTGTGTGTGTGTGTGTGTGTGTGTGTGTGTGTGTGTGTGTGTGTGTGTGTGTGTGTGTGTGTGTGTGTGTGTGTGTGTGTGTGTGTGTGTGTGTGCATGCGCGCGCTTTGTTCTCTTTTAATTACCTCGGTATTGTTTTTTTTAAATTGTTTTTATTTTTTATATGCAGCACGAGAGAAGACAAGTTCAAGCATAGCATAACCTAAAGTCAGAAAAGCCTTTTTGTCTAAGAGAGTTTGATCTGACTAAAATAGTTTGCCAGTCTGAAGCTTGTCTGCAAGCAGTGTGAACTTTAATAATCGGCTAGACTAGTTCGCACTGGACATCTGAACAGTCTGCAAACGACCATTGCTGTTATTATTAAACCTGTACACACTCATATTGAATCTTTGATAAAGGAACAGGTATTACAACCTCCGTCATTAAAGCAGTATACCAAGTCAGTGAAAAGAAGCAAGTACGACTGGCACTTAAACGTCTTAATGCAAATCGAGAAGATAATTATATGAATTGATGAGACAAAGAATGCAACAGGTAAACGTTATAGCAATTTAAACTTTGGTAGAACTAAGTATCGTTTCTCTTGCACAGCCTCACCCAGGAAAGACAGTTAAAGTGTATAATGAAAGTTACCGCAGTTTTCTTCGTCGCTGTTGTCCATGCAGTCCATAACTCCGTCACACCTCTGCTCCAGCATCTTGCACTGTCCGTTGTCGCATTTGTACCCCGTGCAGTTGGTCGCTGAAAGCAATCTCAGTTGTTTCACCACTCTTTTTTAAACACCCCATCTCCCCCCACCAAGAACGCTTTCTACACCCCCTCCCTCCCCACGCACACAACTCGCACACATGCGCATTTTCTTTCAGAGGATCAAACAAACTGAGATTCACAGAGAGGGCAGGGAGGGAGGGAGGCGTCATGGCTGATTATGTCAAGGTGTACTTGCCAAGTGCAAAGTAGCTGTAATGTGCATAAGACTGGAGGAACCACGTAGGCCTATTTCTTGTGTATACTCAAATGGAGCGAGGGGTGGGTTTAAGGGTTTCTATCAAGCAGAACTAGATGTTCTGATGTATATCGGAAGGCTACCGGTTTCTGTTATGCAGACCTACATATTACTGATGTACATCGGAAGGGTGCTATGGGTTTCTGACATGCAGAACCACAGATCACTCGTGCATATTGGAAGGAAGCTTTGAATTTCTGCCACACATCACTGACGTACATCAGAAGGGTACTATGGGCTTCCCTCGTGCAGAACCACATGTCAGTGATGTTCACTGGCAGGGAGCTACGGCATTTCAGTCGCGCATAATCTTGTATCACTGATGTATACGCCCAGAGAGATAAGAACCACCTACAGGCTTTGTGAAGTAGAGCCACAAATCATTCGGAAAATGGCATGGAGTGTGTGTGTGTGTGTGTGGGGGGGGGGGGGGGGGGGGGGCGGGGGAGATTTCTGTCATACAGAACAGCATATCACTGATAATGATCTGAAAGAAAAATGAGGGTGCGGGCGTCTGTCATGCAGATCTACTCATCATCTGGAAGCCGGTGGACGCGTGCGGTTTCCTTCATGCAGAACCCTATACCATTGCTGTTTATCGGAAGCGAAATGGGGATGGGGGGTTTAAGGGTTTATGACATGCAGAGCCACACATAACTCAAAAGTGGGCAGACTTTGTGGGTTTCTGACAAGCAGAACCATGTATTTCTATTGTATATCGGAATGGGGGATACAGGTTTCTGTCCTCAAGAACCATATATCCCAAAGGAACTGGGTGGTACGGGACTCTGGTGGACAGCCCGAAACGTAAAAAATGACGAAACTACATCTTAAATCCAAACACACATGAGATATGCTTACTGATGCAGCCGATTTCATCCGAGCCGTCGGCACAGTCAAACCATTCGTCACAAATGACGCTGCGTCGTACACAGTCGCCGCTGGTACATTTGAACTCGTAGTTCTCACACTTCCGAACGCATTTGGGGTCGCTCTCGTCACAGTCGAAGGTGCCGTTCGTACAGCGACTGGACACATAAACCACAGGTTAATCAGTCAACTGGACACACAATTAACAGGTTAATCAGTCAACTGGACACACAATCAACAGGTCAGTCAAATGGACACACACAAAAAACAGGTCAGTCAGTAAATCTATCCGATGGATCTGTTTATCGTGCAACAGGCATACAGTAGGTACTGTTAGATCGCGAAGCGAGTAGACTATGTTGCCGGTGTTGTCCTTAAAATTCTAAAACGGAAGCTACAGCCCAGCTTCCCTGCACTGACAGCAAGATCTGCAACATCTGGGTGGATTGTCGAGCCTAGCGTGAGCCTGGTGACAGCACAGCTCAGCCTTTCTACGAGATCCAAACACATAAAAGGTTCAGAATAACGCTGCTTATTAGGATGAAACACCACATGCGAATTTTCGGGCTAATCCGCTTTATCAAGCTACAAAACGACACTTAAACAACAATTAAACGGTGAAAAACGATGAAAAATGAGATGGCGAGCTAATCCACCAAGCGTTTGGGGGCACTCCAGTGCTTGGAAGAATGTTGGCAATTCGCATGTTGTGTTTTGTCCTAATAACAATCCTAAAATTCGCATGCTGTGTTTTGTCCTAATAAACAGCGTTTTTGTTTTTGTTTTTTTGTTTTTAAGCTTTTATGTGTTTGTATCTTGTTTTAGAACGCTAGCAGTCATTTTGTTTCAGATTTATTAAAAAAATTCGCCTTTCTACGCCATCAGAAAGATCGTCAAAATCTGAATAGATTGTACGTTGCAAAAAGGTCGCTTTGACTATTGATAAACTGGCTTCGTGTTGGCAGAGTGACAAGCTGGCGAATCACAGTCTATCGCGATGTACAGTGAGGTTACTAGATCAAGCCAGACAATCAGTGTTGCCGCCCGTATCTCTACTTGATTGCGAATGGCTAAATGTCGTATTGTCAGTCTAAGGAAAATGCATATAGTAACTGATGAAAAATGCGATATTTCTTCTTTACCACCCATCAAAACAGAATCGACGATTTACATTCACGTGTTCAAATGATTTTTTTTTTTTTTTTTAATTATTTTCTTTCTTTTTTTTCTTTTTTCTTCTTTTTTTCTGGGGGGGGGGGGGGGGGGAGGGGGGCGGAGGGAGGGGAGTAAGCGTTCAGTCTAACTGGCTGACAATAATTTAAAAAAAGGCTTTGTAACCTATGAGGCCAGGTCGCTCTATTTGCAGATCATACCAATGCATGTTTAAGATAGGCGTCAAACGCATGCAGTGTTCCATTTTTTTAGGACCGTAGTTCAAACTGCAAGCTCGACGTCCAATCCGTTTCCGACATCAAACGAGATCTTTCTCTTTTTTTTCAATCCTTTTTTTTTTTTTTAGTATTGAAGAAAGAACATAGTACAATATCATTTGCAAAGGATACTGATGACACTGTTTTAATTATTTGCCTTTTTTTTGTTTTTGTTTTTTGTTGTTGTTGTTTTTTCAATTTAAAATCTTTAACAAATCGGTTTGCTGAAAAGTGTTAGCTTAATATTTGATACGTTTTACTTCCGAATAAATATGGACTGAAATATAGCTATTATAAATGTATTGTATATTTTTCTGCGCTTGTAAATATCTTACTGTTTCGTTTCTAATTTACTCATAATCTATGAAGATATGGGTAATTTATAAATTATTAGTAGCACTGACCAGTTCTGGCAGTCGATGGTTATCTGTTCTCCTGCGGGCACGGAACGTCCGTTCACTTCGCACGGGCACTCGGACCGGGGAATGCATTGCAAGCTGTTGGAATCTGAGGAGACAAACACACACAGCTACAGGACAGAGCGAGAGAAAGAGAAAGGAACTTGCTACAGCACAGAGCGAGAGAAATCAACCAGGACGGTTATATCGAGAGAGAAAGACAGACAGACAGACAGAGACACAGAGAGACAGAGGCAGAGACAGAGAGGCAGACAGGCAGACAGAGACACACAGAGAGACAGAGAGATGCAGAGAGAGTGAAGTCGGGGAAAAAAATTCTGGTTTATAATAGACAGACAGATATATAGTTAAATAGACAGACAGACAGACAGACAGATAGACAGATAGATAGATAGATATAGACAGATAGATAGATGTGTGCTCGCGTGTGTGGTTTTGCAACCCTGTATTTTTAACTGGACTTTCTTTCAGGTGTGAACTTATCTAAATGCAGCACCAGTTGGGAGTAATCCCATCAACGGCAAACACGTATCCTTACTGTCTCGTGCGCCGCGAAATAATCAATAATCCCGTCAACGGAAAATACGGACCCTTACTGTCTCGTGCGCCGCGAAATAATCAATAATCCCGTCAACGGAAAATACGGACACTTACTGTCTCGTGCGCCGCGAAATAATCAATAATCCCGTCAACGGAAAATACGGACCCTTACTGTCTCGTGCGCCGCGAAATAATCAATAATCCCGTCAACGGAAAACACGGACCCTTACTGTCTCGTGCGCCGCGAAATAATCAATAATCCCGTCAACGGAAAACACGGACCCTTACTGTCTCGTGCGCCGCGAAATAATCAATAATCCCGTCAATGGAAAATACGGACCCTTACTATCTCGTGTACCGCGAAATAATCAATAATCCCATCAGGGGTGAACATGGATCTTTACTTTCTCGTGCGCCGCGAAATGATCAATAATCCTGTCAACGGCAAACACTGATCTTTATTGATTCGTGCACCGCGAAATAATCAAAGTTGGTGGCCATAATGCCAAAAATGATGGTAGACGGTCGCTGTCCTAAGAATAGTATTCGTAGTTGGTGGCCGATATGCTAAGACGGCACAGTCTTGGAAATATCACCTACCGGAGATTCAGAAGATAACAGACTTGCTCTGTCCCAGCCAAAGGGCAGGAAGGCAACGAACGTGATCTGACGAAACCGGAACGACGGAAGAGAATAAATCTGTTCTAAAGATGCCAGGACGGACAGATGAGACCCCTCACCCTCCCCGTAATCTGATGTAACCAGAGCTACGGAAGAGGCCTACCTGGTGTGACGTAGCCAGGAGGAACAGAAACAAACTAACCTATCTGACGTAGCAAGGGGGGCAGAGGAGAAAGAATCTGTTCTGACACAGCTAGGAGGGACGGAAGAGAATCCATATGATCTGACGTAGCCAGGTGGAACAGAAAATAGCTAACCTGATCGGATGTAGCCAGGATGGACAGAACACAATGACTCTGTTCTGTATGTATGTAGTCAGGAGGGATAGAAGAGAATGAATCTGTTCTAAGTAGCCAGAAGGGTCAGAAGCGAATCAATATGATCTGACGTAGCCAGGAAGAATAGAAGGCTACCCATTTAATCTGACGAAGACAGAAGAAACAGATGAGAAACCCACCTGATCGGATGTAGCCAGGAGAGACAGAAGAGAATGAATCTGTTCTGAAGTAGTCAGAAGAGAACCCACATAACCTGACGTAGCGAGGAGGGGCAGATGAGAACCCACCTGATCTGACGTAACCAGAAGGGACAGAAGAAAACCCTCCTGACCTGATGTAGCCAGAAGGGGCAAAAGAGAACCTACCTGATCTCGTGTGGCCATGAGGTTCAGAACAGAACCCAACCGATCTGACGTAGCCAGGAGGTGCAGAAGATAACCCACCTGTTCTGACGTAGCCGGTGGGACAGAAGCAGCCCTCAAGACAAGGCATGTTTTTGCACTGGCTGGGGGCGCCACACGTCTCAGGACAGGGGCTGCCGCAAGCGTCGTACTGGGACCCGTAGTCACACTGGATTGCTGCAACACACAGACAACACAACGGCTGTTCATTTACGAGGAAATTTATTTGCGTTTTCTGAAGCAAGGAATGACCTAATTTTGATCTGGCTGACTGCTTGATCAGTTGGCTGGTTGGGTTGGTTGAGGATGCTGGTAAAAGTACCAGATCTGTAACGTGACAAAGACCAATCAATCTGTTCAGCAAAATAATAGTTGACTGTCCTAGGCGCATTGATATTTTTCTTATTCTCTGGGGTGTTTTTGTTTGTTTTTGTTTTTGTTTTTTGTTCTTGTTCTTTTGGTGTGTTTTTCTCCTTACCCAATTAGCTAACAAAACGAAATTATGTTTTCAGCCAATGATTTTCTTCGGTTTGATTGGGAAAGTCAACGAGAGTATTTAGCCAGCGTCGTTCTACTGACTGATTTAGTGAGTGCTGAGCGCCTTGCTCTCACTGAGGACAGGCGCAGAGTAGGCTAATATCCATTATAATTATTAAGTAAGCCATCCGTGTCCTTCTGGTTGACGTTAAAAGCTTGTGTGGTGACTTACGGCAAAGCCTCTGGTGTCGGAATCTGCCCGGATGGCCAGCTGAAGCACACTCAGCGGCAAAGGCAGCAATGGCATCACACAGACATTCACAGTCTCCGCCGCTTTCGCACCTGTAACGTTTATATCACACCAGTAATACCACACCTCTGTAACATATGCATAACTGTCACACTCGTCGATATTACCATCATGCTAATGACTGTCACTCATAATTTTAGCAACACACTGTCGCACGTGTAACTTTACTATAACACGAAACAAATTACACATGTAATGTATGCTATAGTCATTACACCAATGACTGCAACACGATTAGCGTTGACATCATGCTTATAACTGGCGTAACGTTAAAACCACACGATCCATATCACGTACGTCGTGTTAACATCAATAATTAAAAGGAAATTCGTGTCGTTAGTATCATACCCGTTGCCGTAACATTCACATTACGTCAAAAACATGCCTTTTCCCCAACTTTGAGCTATATTGCAACATATATTTAATCTTTTTCTTAAACTAATTCTTTTTCAGGTAGGGTTGCTATAAATAAACCGGGATCATAGCAAAGAATGGCTCCAAACGGTATCAGGGCAAAGATCGGACCAGAACGGGATCGAAGCAAAGAATAGATCCAGACCAAACCAGATCACGCACAAAAAGACGGAAATAAGGTCATGGTAAAAAATAAAAAAAAATAAAAAAAAATGGGCAAAACTGCATCATAGCAAAGAATGAGTCACCTATTCTGTATCACGGCAAAGAATGGGCCAAGGATGATGCCAAGAATGGAAGGGGGAAAAAAGGTCATGGCGGGCGCCCCAGCTGATTGAAGTTTTAAACTTCACTATGCAAAACAAAAAGAAAAGAAATTAACTTTCTAGAAAGCACTTTAAGGCGTAAAGGCTACAACTACCCCCAAAACCTAGCTTTGCCGAAAGGGTTTCGAACGATTCAATCTTCGTCGACAGAAGACTCGACTGAAGGCCATATAAAATACATTTTGATAATATTTTAATAGAATGAAACTTCTTTTACCAGAGAAGTTAAATCCCGTTGCATTTACCCTGTTAAAGGTCTTCAAGATCTAAATATAACGCGTCAACAGTTGCTTCTAATTGTTTACACTTCGACCTCAAATTCTCAAATTAATTATTAGTTATTTGTAGAAATCCATTTACTGGATCTAAGCACTAGTGGATACCGCTGAGACTTTGTTTCTTTACCTATGTTGAATTGATTGCCTTGAAGTTTGAACATATTTGGGGGCCACCTTTTCTAGATCTAACATTTTCACCTATCCTTTATAGCTCCAGAGGTCAAGGACAGAGTATTTCGTACCTGTTGCTTGCAAAGTACTCTGAAACTTTCTAAATTCAGTATTTAAAAAAATAAAATCTTCCTTAGCATTAAAAAATTACTGCTAATTAATGGCATAACTTTTTTTTTTTTTTTTTTTTTTTTTTTTTCACTTCTTCTGAACACCTAGACGGTGGATTATTTCTTTCGTTAGTACTGGGCTGATATCCTCTCATCATTATATGCCGGTGGTCATTGATGAGCTACTCGGGTAGCGAAACGCTTGTCCGACCTAGGCAACCAACATAATAATGGTCCCCACAGGATCGGATTTTTTTTTTTTTTTTTTTTTTTTTTTAAATATATATATATAACATCTGCTTAGCATTGTGGGCCAAAAATCGGATTCGGCTCAGAGGTGAACTGAGGCATCCAATAAGCTCTTTATGAAGGGACAGAACTCTCTCTACTCCCTCCCACCCCCACCCCCCTCCCACCCCCGGTTCTTTATTTACTCTGTTTAAGGTCTTACGGATTTAAATATAACGCATCAACAATTAATAACTTTTATGTTTGTTTGTTTTTCTACACTTCGACCTAAAATTAGCAGAGAAGTTTGGGGCACAACGAAATACTATCAGCTGGACGGCTGATGTGCTGACAACCAAATGTTCAATAGATGTTTTGTAGGGAGTACTTACGTGCATGCAGCTTTGACACAATTGCTGAAGTAGGTCTGAACAACAGTTTCGCCTATGTCCCTTCGGCATGCCCCAAAAGCTTCCCCTTCTGTGATCACTTTGCACGAGGCATAGGCCCAGACTTTCTTCTGCGTACCCTGTAACAAACCAAAAGCAAAACTTTGTAAAGTCACCAGCACAAACAGGCCTCCATAAACCACAGCATTTTAGTTCTATTCACAGTTAAAATACTTACATGATTAAATTATCGGTTGTATACAATGCACACCGTTGGAACGACCTTCGGGTCACGATCAACGAAAGATGTAATCAAATTACATATATTTCTGCAAAAGAAAAAGAGAATAAAACTCTGTTATTATTAACAGTTCACTCTCAAAACCTGAGAGGTGTTTTTTGTGATAATGACTGTGTTGGCTTTACTGTAGTGATGTCGAGCGCAGTCCACACTTACGTGGGTCTTCTTTTACAGAAGATGACAACAACAACAGTAAGAGGAACAAGCAGCTCAAAATCCAGACAACACCAACAACGACAACAAAAATGACAAAACAGTCAGAGTCACGAGAAGAAACAAAACGAGCAGAAGGAAACGTTCCAACGTTTTTGTTGTTTCTGTTGTTGTTTCTGTTGTTGTTGTTGTGTGTGTGTGTGTGTGTGTGTGTGTGTGTGTGTGTGTGTGTGTGTGTGTGTGTGTGTGTGTGTGTGTGTGTGTGTGTGTGTGTGTGTGTGTGTGTGTGTGTGTGTGTGTGTGTGTGTGTGATATCACTTCGCCGTCAACAGACATAAAATAAAACGGTGATTTGACGGTTCAGACCTCGGCACATTTGTCCTCTACTTCCGGTGGGGCGTCAGAACACAAACTGTCGGCCCAGCTCTTGGCGGCGTCGGTTAGCGACAAGGTCGGATTGTTGTCCTGACCCACGAAGTCGTTGTTGGTCTTGCCGTCAAAGTTACCACACAGGCCTTTGATGTTGGTGAACGCGTTTTGGTTCACGATGATCTGAGTTGTCAGCCCTGGGGAAAACAGCAAAGAATGTTTGTAAAGAGCTAGCAGCCCTGGATCAAACAACGCGTCTATTAAGAATGGTCATGCCCTGGATCAAAACCAGGATTGTAACTGTGTGTGTAAAGGGTTGTTAGCCCTGAAACGTGCAACACAGCGACTGGCGGGGCGGACAGAAGTGGACAAATTCTGGCGTGTTGAGAACGACGTGTAGATTGTTTAATGCGTTAGTCAGTTTGAACAGAATTGTTGCTATTTTCCAAGGGAGAGACTATACAGCTGGGGCACTCAAGAAGTTATAGCCCTAGCTGACACGCACTCACCCGCTTATGTCTGAGACAAGAGACTATAAACCCGTCCGATATTCTGAGCTGAGACCAGGCAATGTGCCTGATGCATGATCTACTCACCTTCGCTCCACCTGACAGTGAGCTTGTTCTCGAAGGTGATGTCTGTGAAGAGTCCGGTTGAGGAGATGACAACCTGGGGTCCGAGGTTGCTGCTGTAGGCCTGGTTGTTGTACATAATGATGCCCTCTGTGCCACGGTACAGCTCGATGGGGCCCTGGGTCAGAAAAGGCACGGTGATGGTCACCTTGTGGCCGCACCCCTGCATCCCACTGCCGCAGTACATAGCCTTCACTTTCACCTCGTAGCCGCCGGCAGAGAAGAACGTGTACTCGCAGTTGCTGTTCAGGGGTTTGTCAGACATGGAGTCTTCGTCGAACTGCTTCAGTCTCAGTGAAGAACCGGACATAATGCAGGTTCCTGGTGGAATAAATCACATGCAGGGTGCAAGATCAGTTGTTAGTGCTTTCCTCTGCCTGACGATACGAGTCAAACAGTGGGCGTGATTTCAGTTAGTGTTTTGTAATGCCTGTGTGAACGAATCAATCAGAAGGTCACACAGAAGGTTTTATATCAGTTAGCACTTGTTCGGCAAGTTTAGCAATCACATTACTTACATGCTCTTGAAACTCTGCATTGGCTACCAGTAACACATCGCATTCAATACAAAATTTCAACTATCTGCTTCAACTCCATCTCTGGAACAGCCCCTCAGTATCTGTCCGATCTCCTTCAACCTTATACTCCAGCAAGACAGTTACGATCTGCATCTAACACACGAACCTTTGTCACCCCCCGTGTAAACACAAAAACATTTGGTGAAAGATCTTTTTCTTATGCTGGCCCATCTGTCTGGAACAATTTGCCTCAAAACACTCCGCCACTCTGATTCTACCTTCTCTTTCAAAGCCGCCCTCAAGACGCACCTGTTTAATAACTATTTCTAAACTGTTTTTCACAGCCCTGCCCATCCCCTCGTCCTACACTTTGTGTGTGTGTGTGTGTGTGGGGTGTGTGTGTGTGTGTGTGTGTGTGTGTGTGTGTGTGTGTGTGTGTGTGTGTGTGTGTGTGTGTGAGTGCGTACGTGCATGCGTGCGTGCATGTGTGTGTGTGTGTGTGTGTGTGTGTGTGTGTGTGTGTGTGTGTGTGTGTGTGTGTGTGTGTGTGTGTGTGTGTGTGTGCTTAGTGTTATTGTAAAGCGCCCTGTGCTGCCACCTAGTGTGGTAGATGGGCGCTCTAGAAATTCTCTTTATTATTATTATTATGAATGAGCATATATTAATTTCATAACTTGAGTCTGTTTCCGGTTTGTGGAACTAGGTGGGGAGTTGTGACGGGAATCCGTTTACAGCTAAATAAAACACAATTACCTAACGTTTACATCTTTCATTCGCTTCTTCAAACGCAGATAGAAACATTAATGTATCAATTAAAAGTGCATTGTATTGAGCTTACCTGTACAATCTCCGGACTCTGTTGTTTCCCAGAAGCCATCCTTACAAGTCCTGTCAACATATAAAGCGTGTGAGCATAGTACCGTCTCCAATAGCCGCACTCGACACAAAATAATGACGACACCACACATCCAGTGCTCGGTGCAATAACAGTGGGGGGAAAGGAGTTCATTCAACGACTTCCAATCACTACCAGACACCTCAGTCTACGGCCAAGCCGCACTGGACCTGTCGAATTGGCATGCGCGCTGCACTGATGGGCCAAATTTACAGCCAAAATGGCATGACTTCCAAGCTTTCCCCAACTCCGTTAACATTTTGCTTAACGTCCACAGAAGCAAGGATGCTGAGCCAGTCATACACACATTGAAATATTGAACATGTAGGCTACATGTAACCGATTAAGTACAGTATTCTCGTCTATTCTGAACTGAAAGTGGAAACAGAGCAGTCAATGTAAATGATCTTAAATCTGATCAGTTAAAAGCAAAACGGGTAAAGTCTCTACGAGCAAAATGAGATATTGAAGACAGAAATATGCTCTTTCCCCTGAGTCTCTTTGGTGAGTTTGTCTGATTCTAGTCATTACTGCGCCAACCCTCTCTGTAGATTACCAGTATCTGTGCTGAATGACACAAATGCAGAAGGAACAATGTTTCTAAACTATGAGTCATTCTACCCCTTCTGACTGACTTAGAGTTCATTACGTGACAGGCAACAGAACTCAGTGATGTATATTTCTTGGTCGGGTATCCTCATCTCTGCAGTAATACTCACATTGTTTTGCACTGACGTTTGTAGGAGTACCCATCATCAAACCAAGAGCCGCCGGCGAAGCAAGGACACTTCTGCACGCACTCGTCAGTCTGTGCTCACAAACAAAACAGTAACGGTTTAGCAAAAACAAAAAGGGTGCACCAAACTCTCTACTTATTTTCACAGCAATAAAGGAAATCATTATGTAAGCACACTGCTGGGATGCGTTGTCGTTTTGTTTGTGTGTCAAAGTGGTGCGTATGCATACTATACATACTCTTTTCCGTAAACTAGGCTGTATTTATGATTACCTTACAGATATATGTTCATTTTTAAGCTAATATATTTTGAAACATTTGATCTGAAATTAAGTACAATTCAAAGGTTTGGCAGACCTAAAGCAGCCAGAAGTATTGGGAACATATCTAATGTTGCCCGAAAAGTCAGGTGCAGGTTAAACACTGGATACTGCTTCATAGCAGATTACAATGGGCTGATCAGTATGGGACAGAAGATGACGAGGCAACTTAAAGCAGTGAACACGCCACTCAGCAAAGACACTCGAGCTCACGTATGTCTGATAGAAGTCCTTCGGACAGTAGCACTGTTGGTTGGGTCTGACTTTCTCGATACACTTCTTTTCCACTTGGTATTGGGCAGGACACATCTTTCTGGCACACTCTCCCTCTCCCTGCAGGTCAGCCCATGCGGTCTGGCCCGCCGCGCAAATTATTTGCTCGCACGCTGTTTCACACTCCATCTCGTAACCTGTGCAGGTGCTTTAGGAAAAACAAAACGACAAAGTTCGGGTTAGACCGTCTGAACAAAAACAAATTTCGTGTTTGTTGAACAAAGATGTATTTAGTGCCTGACTGTTTTTAGTTTACTGTGTTTTGCATAGTGTGGGTCCCGGTTCTGTTCTGGTTAAGTCGTCTCAGAACTGCTCTTCGTCTTCCTCGTATGGGTACTGAAAGAGGACAAATGTCAATGCTCCTAATGTGGCCGTACAACATGCTAGACGTGTCCGTATGCTTCTACTGCGCACGTAAATGATCCACAGGTAGCCTAACTGAAAAGTGAAAAAGATCAGGAACGTTTCCCTATCTCCTTTGACAAAAGCTCAGTGGATATTGCCCATTTCATGACAACAGATAAATAGTAAATTGCTTAGAGTGACAGAGCAGGGAAGCCCTTCCCAGCGAAAGATTTGTACAGAGCTAAAAATATAAATAAAATCACTAAACCTATGTTAAGAGTGTATCTAGGCATAACATAACCACACACACATACACACACACGCGCGCGCGCGCGCGCGTGCTCTTTCACGCAGTAACTGGATTAAAGCCCCACATGTTTGCGCACTTAACAATAAGTCTGTTTTTTGATCATCGCATTACGCCCATTGAATCGACGATCTTCACCCTTGTGCGTATATTCAGATAGAGCCGTAGGGAAGAGTTCAATTCTTCGGAAGAAACGCTGTATTAGGCCCATATTCATAAATACTCGGCAAAGTCAAAAGAAGTGCTAGAGGTTCTTGGCATGCTGCCCTTGTTTACCAAACGTTGGACCAAACAACAACTCTGCAGAACCTGATCGTCGTCACAAGGAACACTGTTACCCGTTTGTTTGTGCAACCACTATCTCGCACAGTAAAGCTTTAGAATATTTCACGTCTGGGATTGTTTTGTTATTTTTTGTCTGCAAATCATGTCGGTATGAGGTCAGGAAAGTTGCTGCACGCGCACATGGACATAGACAATGACCTTACAGCAAATAAAGTTGAGGAACTATCCCACAGTAACTGTTGTTATGCACCGCACTGACCATTCACTGCAGCCTGTGGTGATCTTCTCGCCCGCTGGGATCAGGGTAGTGGTGTTCATGTTGTAGCAGCCGCAGCTGCTCTTGTCTACGCACGAGTTGCCACTATAGCGCTCGTCGTCCTCCCTACAACCGCAGTCATAGATGCTTTCTTCTCTGCAGTATGGGAAGGAGAAATCGATACAGTTGGTCTCGCAGATGTTCTTTTGCAATTCCGTGCAGTACGCTGGAAGTGTATAGGGAAAGAAATGCAGGTAAGAATTTGACTAGAACAGAAGATCGATGTACTGATACACAGGTACAATATTCTACACCACCATCAACAGCAAGCAACAAGGTAAATATAAGAAGAAGAAAAAAAAGAGAGACTGTGGTGCCTTTTATACAAAAATACATTTGCATCGATAGCTGCGTGAAAACTAAATGGTTGTGCTAATATACACTACCCATTATATTCAGCAACACCAACAGCACCATTTTTAACAGTGAGATTACAGAACCATCACCACCACGACCAAAGCATAATATAATGCCACTGCCATTAGCTCGGGAAATCACTGTTTTGAAATCGTCAAACCGCTACTCCTTTATGATATCTTTACTCAGCATAGCCTGTGTGTGCGTTCAAACTTCTGCTCATCGCACTGGTCCTCACTTCGTATGTTAAACAGGCCTACCGTACTACCTAAATCTGTCCTTATTTCATAGTGCATGTTTGTATTAAAACTGCTACTCACTGCATCTGTTCTGTTGACCAAAGATCTCCGCCATGGGCATTTTGAGCGCAAGAGCAAAAGCTCGAAGGACCTGGCACTTCTCCTTGGTGCTACCCTTATCAAGACACAATTTCTTGACGATGTCCACGTTGACTCGGGATGTAGCAGGCATGTTTGCGGTGTTCAGCTGGTCGCACACAGTGTTCTGAAACACCAGCCAAGTCCGATTATTGCAGCAGCAAAACTCAGGCAGATCTGTAGTATCACATAATCAAAAACGTATTAGACAAGTAACACGTAATGCGTTCAGAGAGACAGTGGCCAAGTCGTCCTGACTCTATTCTGAAAACACCTATCAAAACACTCTCTCTCTCTCTCTCTCTCTCTCTCTCTCTCTCTCTCTCTCTCTCTCTCTCTCTCTCTCTGTGATTCTCCTCCTCTTCCTCCTCCCTCTGCCCCCAACCACTTCTGATATTATGCCAAAACAAACAGGCAAAAATCTACCATGACGTACAGTTACATATTATATACAGGTATATATACTGAAATAAAAATCACCTGTTCTGCAGATTCTTTGATCGGTTTCTTGACCGGCAAAGTGCAGTCTCCGTAGACCTTGAGGAAACTGCTGTCATCAGTTTGAGAGCCAGACAGAGAACACATTTCGTCCCTGATGTCTCCGTTCAGAGTACCACACAGGCCGTATGTCTGCAAACGAAAAAGAACTGTACCATAATTCAGTATAAAAATGTAGTATACTTCCTTCTTAAAGCCTACAAAATATTGCCAGTTCATTTTCCAACCAGTGATGTCAAACAATGATTGCTAATCATGGAAAACAGAGAGCAGTGTCATTAGCTCATGTATTTTGGCTTTTAATAGGCACAGTAGAGAAATGCCCAAATCTAATTCTTTGCGTCAAACAGTCAGGCTGACATTACAACTGCAAAGATTTTTTTTTTTAAAGCTGCTGCCAATCAGTCTCACTTATATTAGTACATACTAGGCTGGCAATCGGCCAGTCTGACTTAAAACTGATCTATATTAGGCCTGTTGTCGGCTGATCTGTTACAGCAATGCTTTAAGCAAAGCAGAGTCTGCGTTGTTAGACAACACGTTGCCGGTCGACTTACTTGTCCTCTGTACAATGCGGTCTTGACCTCGAGCTGTATAATGCCGTCAAGACTGACGAGTATTCTGATGCCCGGGTTGATGTCGATAGCGTAGTAGTTCTGGGACACCTTCCTTATGTACAGCTTGAGATTGGTGAAGCCATTTTCAATAATTCCTTCGCCATTGGGGCTGGCCATGAGGGAGCCCTTGAGTTCTCCGTCCACTGTGACCTGCAGGCCACGTAAACAGGACTGCCCCTCTCCACCACAAGACTTGGTCAGCATTTCCACCTTGTTCCTGCCATTCTGAATAAGAATAAGAATGACGATAATAATACAAACCTGAAGGTAATAATGATAATGGAAGTAAAACAGCTATAATAATAATAAGCAGCCTTAGTGGCGCCGCTCTTGTTATATTCAGACGCTTTGCGTCCATCCGACCGAAGCACTTCTGCAAGACTTGTCGCCGCTTTTATAACCTCAGGCCTTGATTTCTGCAACTGAGTCTAGCCGGTGTGGAAGCGGAACAGATAGGGCAATTGCAGAGGATTCAGAACTGTGCAGCACAGCTTGTTCTGAAGGGGGGAAAAAACGTAAGCGAGACCACACAACACCGCCGATAAATGAACTGCACTGGTTGCCTGTGAAATTCCGCTCAAGTACAAGACGCCGGCTAACTTTTGTGTACCGTCACCTCGACAGTACACTCCCGTCTTACCTTTCATCTTCACTCTGCACATATGAAACATCACGCACACTCCGATCTTCAAGCAAGAAGCTTTTGCAAATTCCTTGAAATAATTTGAAATCTTTCGGTGAACGCTTTTTCAGTTTCATCGCTCCATCTGTCTGGAATTCGCTGCCTGCCAATCTGCCAAATCTCCCCACTCTGTCTTAGTTCAAAAACTTCAGTAACAAAGCTGAGTGATAAAGATCGCACCGAGTATGCATAGTAAACCGGTGTGCACAAATTCACTCAATCCTCTGCTTGTTTTGCACGGTTCCACTCTTACATCGCTTTCACAATCAGACCGCGACTAACACTGTAACACTGTAGCAGTAGTGACAGTAACAGCAGCGGTAGCAGAAGTAGTTGTTGCAGCAGCAGCAAAGGCAGTTTGTAGGAGCATTTGTAACAGTGGTAATGGCTATAGTAGTAGCAGCAATGTTGTAACAATAACTGCTTCAGCAGCAGCAGCAGCTTGCTGTACTAAGAGAATGCTTATTATTGTATTTCAGTGTTTGTTATTTACCTGAAATGACCAAAGGAAATTGGGATGACAGTCCGGCCCATGTAAAGCCAGATATGACATGCCATTTCAGTGAAACCCCAATGTTTGTTGATATTTCACAGAACTGTGACATGACGTCTCTGCGGCAGATTACGTGTAACCTTCTAATCCGAAGAACAAGAAGCTGTAACAGCTGCCGCTGCTGCTCAAATCGTTATTGTCGTATTCTCTTGGTTTATAATTATTTAATGAAAGGCTTTATGTGCTACTTGCTGAAACTGGTGATTTTATTTCGTATTTAGTTGTTCTGCCGTTTGGACATGTTCACTCCGAAGGAATCACACACTAACCAGAAAGAACAAGAAGATAAATGCCGGAAGGCAGATGCAAAGCTACAAACCTGATCTTGGAGCAGCGTGAGAGAGCAGGACTCGACCTGGAAGGCGTAGGTCATGCCGTCAAAGGTCAACACGCTGTTGCCGGTCACACTGCAGACGCCCATGCAGTCATCTGGGCTGTCCTCGCAATCCCACAGGCCGTTGACGCCGCAAGTGCTGTAGAGGAAATGGGGTGAAAACAGACGTAGTGACGTGGGCTTTTATTCAAATCCGATATCGCTTAACAAATGCTGCATGTTGGTCTACACGTACGTATAACAGCGGTAGACCCCTGTGTGCGGAAACTTCTTACCATTAATTATCAACAGAGAATAACTAGCGTATGAAATACAAACGAAGTGCCCAAACTGTAAATATGCTGATGCGTTCATAGCGGGAAGAGCAAAAATGGCGTTATAAACTCTCTCTCTCTCTCTCTCTCTCTCTCTCTCTCTCTCTCTCTCTCTCTCTCTCTCTCTCTCTCTCTCTCTCTCTCTCTCTCTCTCTCTCTCTCTCTCTCTCTCTCTCTAAATAATAAAGTTTTAAAGCTCGAGTTCCAGTTCTCTGTCTCTCTCAGACAGACACAGAGAGAGACTGAGGTTTTCGAGTGATTGCCATTGCAATGACTGGTCATTTGAGACCTATTTTATGCACCCATACAACTCCGCCCAGTCCTTCCGACTGCCTTCCGACCAGCCCCCTCCCCCCGTCGCCCTCTCCCTCGTTCTTCCTTACTGTTCTTTATAAGATAAGCTTTGACTACTTCTGTTTTCTTTTCCGATACTAGTCATATGAACTGATCAGATGTTCTGCTGCTTCATTTGCTCATAATATGCTCACCATATGTTCATAATATGTAACTGAATGATGTATGGCATGTGTTCATTTGGCGCTGAGAGCACGCTATGTTTTGTGTGGAAATTCTCATGTATAACGTTTCACTCACTCATTCAAGCCTATATGTATATAAATAATGCCTCTAATTTGATCTGTTCATCAGTAGCAAGGGCTAGTTGTCAGACAGGTTTTTGAATGAACCTAAACTACAATCTTTGTAAAATGAAGTTTTCGAGTTCGAGTTCTCTCTCTCTCTCTCTCTCTCTCTCTCTCTCTCTCTCTCTCTCTCTCTCTCTCTCTCTCTCTCTCTCTCTCTCTTCTCTCTCTCTCTCTCTCTCTCTCTCTCTCTCTCTCTCTCTCTCTCTCTCTCTCTCTCTCTCTCTCTTCTGTCTCTCCCTCCCCCTGCTCCTCTTCTCTCCCTCATTCTCTCTTTCTCCCTCTCCCTTTCTCTTCTACGAGTGAGATCCACTCAGCAGCCACGTAGCTATTTTCAGCAGCAAATCTCCAAGATTGTGTCACAGATAATCATATATTGCTGTATAGATAACGTCTTCCGCCTCGTCATCAAGGCGGAAAGTGGCGGTGTCACCTACCACTGGAGACAGTTGTCAGAGGACCGAATGACGTCACCCTTGTTGTAGTATCTCTGGTCGTCGCCTTTGCATTGGCAGTCTTCGGCTTGCACGCATGTTCCGTTCTGCTTGAACAATCCCGCAGGGCATTCACAGGAGGCATGGCCGTCCGTTTTGCAAGACTGGGCGAAGTAACTCTTGTCAGACATTCCGCAAGTCAGTGGGCAGTTGGTCATGACGTTGGGCTGGTACACCTTTCCGTTGTCGCAGGATTTGGCTGAATAAACAAAGGCACACGAGGTGTGAGCAATATAACCATTTGCGTGTGTGATTTGTGGAAAAAAAATTGCAATGAAGAACAATAGCATAGAGTGTGCGGTCTGTAGATAAGACTGCATGGACTGGAGGAAGAAAGACATTGGGGTGTCTGATATTTTAGCAAGTCTTATTCGAGTGGAAACAAACTGAGATTATTTCGCTTCGCTGCTTCATTTTTAATGCCTATTGAACCACACAGGTCATACCAGGTTGAAATAAAATTCACAGGGACGGACTGGACAGGAGGGGGGGAGGGGGGGAAGACGGGACGGCTGGGGGAAAGACTTTGGGCACTAGATAACGAAAAACTTAGGCAGAGTGGCGGAGATTTTAAGGGGAGAAGATTAACAGTGACTTACGACAGAAATCCTGGGACCTCCACCTGATGGCCACGTTGGCCTGTTTGTAGCAGGTGTGGGAGAACATATCGAGTACGTTGCAACGGGCGAGGTCGGCCTTATCCTGGCCGTTCTCGCTGGCTGTGCAGTAGGCACGCATGCAGAGGTCGTAGTAAGGCGTAGAGTCCACTCCCTGAGAACATCAGAGCAGTTACCAAGTGAGTGACGTCGGCTTATTAATATTTACTTCATGACCTGGTCAATCATTCTGCCAATCATGCTGTAATTCATTCTGTCTCAGTAAGGCGTAAAACTCGTCCTCTGTGCACAACTTAACACTCCCTCACTTAGTGACAATTACTCTATCAATCACTCTATGATTTGGTCGATCAGTCGCCAGTCTGTCAATCATTTTGTCGGGCGAAGCCAGTCAGTGGTAGTCCACTCTTGGTGGGCAGCTTAGCCACCGCTCAAACACTCACCAGCTCCATCAATCTTTTCTGGATTATATCTATAGGCCTGTCCACCATGCAATCAATTCGTCCGTTCATAGTGCTGCAAGCTAGCTAGCTTTTTATTTGTGACTGTCTCTTTGCTTTCTGTATTTTGTCCGTATGCAACGCTGACATGCACGTTCCCTTGCACTACATATACCCCTGCTGGCTTTGTTTAAATCAGTGATTTATTCTATATATCTTGGTTGTAATGTTTAAATTGCTTACTCCATATATCCGAATTGTTTATGTCAAGTTGACTTACTCTGCATGTCCCTGTTGCTAGTGCCTTGTGACTTACTTTAATGAGACATGACCGGAAAAGGTTTCCACGGAGGTAGTCACAGGCAGAAGATGCCTCGTCAACCTTAGAGGCGGGGCACTCTGTGAATCCATTACCGCACTGTGCACAACAGACAAAAACTCAAATCAGTAAAACAAAAAAACAAAAGAAATAAAAACATGCAGTTATGGGATTTGTAACAAAACAAGAGTGCTGATGTCTAGACGACTCGCATTCAAAACAGAAAACAAAACATTCTTAAATGTTGCGATCGTTTCTTTTGATTCTCCTGTAACCTTCAAAAGAGTTCAAGTTAAAAATATTATATAAGAACATAAAATGTTCAGTTAAAACTGTTTCACACTGATGTGACAATGAAACATGTTCACGGTCAAATTCAATGAGTAGTACCATCAGCAAAATCTGACAATTTTATGACATTTATGCTGTCCTAGAAAATCATCCAGCCGACCGGCCCGACACTGATCAGTACACATAGGCCAGACTCAGTTGTTGTTGTTTTCATGTCGGTCAACAAGAAAAAAATTATTAAACACATAAACTTACTGGAGCTTCAGCGTTAGTGTTCTGCTCAAACAAAGTGTCGAGATTGGCTTGGTCATCTGTAAGCACATAAGTACATTTTATACTAATTATTATTGCTCACTTTCTCATTATGAAAAAACAAAGTATAATGCTGAGAGTAGTCACACATATTTTACTAACAAAGGCTAAGAACCATAAAAAAAATTAAAAAGATTTAAAAAAAAGATTTAAAAGAGTCATTCCAGTATATACGTGTGCTGACAAGGACTCAAAAGCGCAAAATATTGTTTAAGATTATAATTTTATACGGTTTTGTTTAATCAGGCATGCACTTCGGACATATTTGTGTAGTGCATTTTTCTCCGAGTGACTGCCGATCATGATATCAGCTGGCTAAGCAGTCCTCTCTCTCTCTCTGTCTCTTTCTGTCTGTCTGTCTGTCTGTCTGTCTGTCTGTCTGTCTGTCTGTCTGTCTGTCTGTCTGTCTGTCTGTCTGTCTCTCTCTCTCTCTCTCTCTCTCTCTCTCTCTCTCTCTCTCTCTCTCTCTCTCTCTCTCTCTCTCTCTCTCTCTCTCAGTGTTGTTACTGTTTTATTTATTTATAGCCTATTGGTGTGTAGATTAGCAGCGACAGATTGTAAGAATAGGCAGCTGCCTAAAATCTTAATCCTTGTGTAATAAAAGTTCTGAGTTCTGAGTTTCTCTCTCTCTCTCTCTCTCTCTCTCTCTCTCTCTCTCTCTCTCTCTCTCTCTCTCTCTCTCTCTCTCTCTCTCTCTCTCTCTCTCTCTCTCTCTCTCTCCCCCCCCCCTCTCTCTCCCTCGTGTGTTTGAAATGTAAGGGTAGTATTATTAGAATTAGTTCCTTATCGGCTAGGGCTGGATGTAAAAAAAAAACACAAGACCCTGTGTCTATTTCACAACCCAGGTAAAACAAAGTTGATGAACTGATTGATTAATTAACTAATTCATTCTCTCTCTCTTATCAGTATCACCTTCCTCCTTTCAACAATTAGCAAGTTGCCTGTGTACAGTTCATAGCCGATAATTTGTGCTTACTGTCTGATCTTCCGTCAAAGTCTCCACAGATGCCGCTGATGGTGCCGAGGAGTGGTGAAGTCTTTTTTATGGTCAACATGAACAGCCCGCTGTCGTCACGTCGGAAGGACAAGTCTTCGTTCAGGAACCAGAAGAATACGGACTCTGAGTCGCGCTTGAACACGATGTCTGAAGAAGAAAACAATGACATGCCATGAGCGATACGACGTCTGCTAAAGAGGGAAAAAGTCGTGAACAACATATCTATGAGAATCAAATGTGACAGCCGTGAACGACACCATGACTGGAAAAATAGGGGGCCGGGTTGTTGTTGTTGTTGTTTTTGGGGGGTCAAGAACATGCATCGTGGTGCCTTCGAAAGAAAGAGGAAGACCGTGAACAACCACAGCCATATTTGACATTGGTAAACAATCAAAAGAAAAAGGGGTTGTTTTTGTTTTTTATCTCGTGTTGCCTGGATAAAGGAGGGGGAAGTCATGACCGGCGCGATATGAAAAGGAAAGAGAAATCATGATGGACACAATATATATGAGACACGGTACTATAGAAATCTCAATATAAAGTCGTGAACGACACGATGTCTGACATCTGGATCTGGATTTTTATGTCCAACATTCAGTAATGACTACGATATAACGATATATCGTAAGGAGTGCGACCGCCTACGTGGAATCAGATTTACTCAAGGGTTTCTGCCGCAGCTTACTGGTCGAGATAAACAGACGAAAGTTGCACAGTCTATTAGGGATCCTTTCTTACCTTGCTTTCTATTTATCTAAATAACACTGCTTTTACTGTCATAAAAAAAAAAACTTATTGGCAATCTAACCACTATGGGTGATTTCAAATGAAATAACTAATCATGTAATCGTCTTCATTAGGCCTTCAGAAACACCACTTGAAAAGAGGGCAAGCCTGCCCTTAGCAAGACCTCGTGGTTCACTAGTAGGGAATTGTGCGAAGTCGGTTTTTCTCTGAGTTTCCCCTGTTTTCCCTGCGATGAGACTTTTGCCGCTGTAGCTAACAACTTAGTTACTGCATTAACATGTCAAATATTTAAACAAAGCTTGCTTTTTACGAGTACCGCTGGTCGTCGTGGCTGTTCTTCGTTCCTGTCCTTCGTCAGTTCTTGTACTTCTAGAAAGCCTTTTTTGTTTAATGCGCAGAAAGTAGGAGGGGGTGTTTACTACGTTAATCAGATGCATTTATATACTGAAGTGTAACTCACTGCTTCCAACACTGCCCTTTTCCTCTGTGATGGGAATGTTGTCGGTTCCTTCAGGTCCTGTGGCCGTGATGCTGTCGTCATTCACCACCAAGCTGTATTTCTTGTTGTTCTTCACGTAGTTTACTGTCACCACCTGCAGCGCACGCACACACATAATTCTTACAGCATGCATCACAACACACGTTATCCTTTGGCTACAACATCTATTACAACATACTTCACAATTAACAGCATTGCCACACACGTCTCTCTTACAATACCTATCATAATACGGGTCACGCATCTCATTGTGACACGCTACATTGATTTTATGATACGTTACACTCGCTGTCACGTAACAACTAATACTTAGAATATATTACACCCCCCTCCCCCACGCCCCCCCATTCCCCCCGCCCCCCCACCCAGCTCCTTCATATGACCGTTGTACAACACAAATCACACAAGGCCAATCTGACGTTGCCTACAACTATCACGTCTTCAAGTATCAACAACATAACACGTACTTAACGCGTAACAAAGGTGTGTGTGTGTGTGTGTGTGTGTGTGTGTGTGTGTGTGTGTGTGTGTGTGTGTGTGTGTGTGTGTGTGTGTGTGTGTGTGTGTGTTTGTGTGTGTTCGAAAGAGAGAGAGAGAGAGAGAGAGAGAGAGAGAGAGAGAGAGAGTGGAAGGTGGGGGAGGGAGGAGTGAGAGAGACAGATAGCAAATTTGTCATTCTGAAAAAAAAACTGTCCATCTAGAGGATGGAGGCAAAAGAAGTGAGAGCCAGCATTTTGTCCTTTTGTTGAGGCTTTGTGAGTGCACTCAAGGGGGTTTAGCGGTTTCTTTGTCATCCACACTTCTTGGGTGTATACGAGGAGTGCTAGTGTTTGCCTTAATTGCTATCCACAACTCATGAATGTATTCGATGTGTTTTAGTGATTGTTTCGTCATCTACACCTCGCGAGTGCAAGAAGAAGTGTGTTTGTCACGTAGCTGACACCTTGTTGGCGTTTTCATGGAATGCTAGTGTTATTGACATCTCGTGTGTGTCCAACAAGTGTTCGTGTTTACCCTGCCATTATTCAACTCAAAAAGAATGATAACCAACTATTCAGACCAAGCGGGCCACGCTCGAAGGCATCGCCAACGTTGTCTAACAGATCAAAATCCAATAAAAAATCTTGGTTGGCAGCATACGCACGCACATTCACCCTTTTTTTACCGTACAGGTTTTTCTTAAGCAGAACAAAGAACTGAAATCTGATGCAAGAATTATCAGTGAGTATTCAAACCTTTCTGCAGTTACACTTGTTGTCGGCTTCGCAGACAGTTTGTGTGTAGACTTCCAAACCATTGGTGGACTTGAGCAAGGCAATAGTGCAGGTGCTGTAGTACGTGAAACGCGCGTCATCGAACGTGCGGAAAATGTCTTCTCCGGCCGTCATGCAGGTCACGCGGTCCAGCTCCACAGTCGTGGTTTCGTTCACTTCAGCTTGCGCTGTGAAAAGGTTAGGGTTTGGGTTTAACAGAGATTCGCCCACTTCTGCTTGCGCATTGTCAGTGAAATTACATTTTATGCTGAATTTCCTAATCCGCTTATAAAATCGACTCTCGAACACGTACTCACACACACACGCGCGCGCGCACGCACGCACGCACGCACGCACGCACGCACGCACACACACTGCGTCATTAAACTGACGTGTTTGCAACATAGAGTAGGAAACGACTGAACTGTCAGTGTTGATTTCAAAGAAGACAACGCTCAGGTCATATTTTAGCTAACATGGAACATTCTTTTGGCAAACAACCTTCGGAGTGAAAACTGCTAGCAAGTTGTGTTTCGTCCTAATAAATAGCATTCTTTTTAACCTTTTGTGTTTGTATCTCGTTGTGCAACAGAGCCCTTAATTATAGTACACTTACACCCAGGCTAAAGCTTCTCTTGTATTTGAGAATACACACGCGCGATATTATAGTAGGATAGACAAACACCGACTTGGAACACTTACTGGATTCGCATGGAGTGCACTCGCTCAGTGTGCTGCTGCCCCAACTGCCTGAGCCGCCGGTGCAACACTCGGAGCGAGCCATCACATCCGGTGACGTCTTCTTGCCCTCACAGTTGGAGTCTTCGAAGCAGTACTGGGTGCTCTTTTTCAGCTCTGCAAGCATACAGAAACAAACTGTACTAGCTGTTCGCTTCAACTTCGCAAAACCGCAGGGACAAACAGTTCCAGTTTACTTTGCTGAACTCTGCCAGTACATGAAGAAACAATGCATTTTACTCTTGTTGAGCTCTGCAAATATACGAGGATGAACAAATAGTAGTTGTTTGTTGTGTGTACTTAGGAGTTTGCGCTCATTTTAAACAGACAGTGAACACTGTAAATCAGTCCATGGTGGTGTACAAAGAAAGCGGAGTATGTCGCTTTCTTCCTGTCTGTTTGAAGTACCGGTCATTTCAGCTTGTTGATTAGATAATCTTATGACGTCTGATCTCCTTGGAGTCTTTTATGACCCATTTCTGAAGCCTTTTTTGTGGTTTTTGTTTGTTTGTTTGTTTTGTTTGTTTGTTTTTCTCCAGTGGAACAGTACCCGCTGTTCGGGTATAATAATTACACTAAACCACTTTGATCTTAACGTGGGACTCAGGAAGGTGAGAAAGAATTATATTAAGAACAACTAATGATTCTAATATTACATTCTACTAAATATTCCTTCTCCTGGAGTAGATAGTGCCGTTCAGCCGGCGCAGTACTTACGTGACAAGTCCTCGTCGCACTTTTTACCGCCGAAACCGTCGAAACAGCGACAGTAGGGCGGGGCGGACGCGGGCACGCCACTGCCTTGCAGCTCGATGCACTGGCCCTGGTCACAGCCCTCACACTCGGCTGGAAAACACGAACTTGGGTAAATCATGTGTGACAAATTGCCTAAAAGCTTTCCAACAAGATGGTTATTACATAAATGTTGATGCAGCAATGGACTTTTATTTTTGATGAAGCATTTTCATACAATTTTTAGTGTATACAATCGACTAAACTTTGCAGTGCTGCTTTATGGTAGCAATGACTAAACTGATGTCCATCTTTCGCTTTTGTTTATGGTAATAAGAACTCACACGCTATTGTATAAATTACTGCAGAACGAATTACGGTGTATATTACAATCAGCAAACAAAGGGAGTTAATTAGCGCTCGAAAGACATCATATGAACGAACAACAAAGACCCGAATCGCCTACGGGTACTGTCTCATGGCATGCGAGTATAACATATAAAGTACATTAACACCACCAACCGCGCAGTTGTACCTTGCAGTTTAACGTGTGGTAACAAAGACGCATATCATGAACAGCAAGGCCAATTGTTCCAATGCGGTGTGTCGATCAATGTTGCGTGTGGTAACAAGGACTCACACTACAGTATAAACTGCAGTGTGAAGTATAGCACGTAATTATCACCTGAATGTTGCTATTGTAAGAAAGACTTACGCTTGTCGCACGCAGGGCCTGACCAGCCAAGACAGCATCCAACGACTTCCTTTTGTTCTTTTCTGAAATAATCATCATAATGATTAGTGAAGATGATATGGGTAATGAATTTTATTGCAAACAAAGTTAGGCTACTAAATGATAATAACAATGCGCTGATCAGCTTACCTAGGATAATTAATGACAATAATAACAGAAGAACAAGCAAAATAACCCTGGCCTTGACAATCGAGCTGGAAATCATTTAACATTAAGCTTTGCCATGCAATACATGATACGCAGCGAACTCTCTCTCTCTCTGTGCCATTTCTGACAGACGCACATACTCATTTGCATACACACATACGTGCACACACACACACACACACACACACACACACACACACACACACACACACACACACACACACACACACACACACACACACACACACACACACACTAAAAGGAGAACAACCAACTTACTTGATGTATTGACAGTCAGTGGCTTTAGACAGGTCAACATCGTCAGGCATTCTGTCTCTGTTCAGGTCATATCCCTCTTTGAATCGCTCGATGAAGTTTGAGCAAAGGTCCGTGGCGGTCGTCGTTTTGATTTCGTTGTACTTGCATCTGTGGCTGCAATTCCATCAAATGCATCCTTTTCAGCAACTTGTTCTTTTCAGATTTCAGCCTTTTTTTCTTTTTCTTTTGGCGAACAGTTTGCAAAAATGGCTAGCCTACCGTTTACAATGACTCTAACGCTTGCTCAGGTGAAGAGGCGGTCCTGAGTTCAGTGTGAGCAGACGACAGTTTCTTGAAATTTACATGCACACGAATGTTACGCACGCAATGTGATTGGTTCGTTCATCCCACCCAAACCAGTGTATTCATGACTGTACTCACCGGAAACGAATAATAGGCTAACACACAAAAATATTGATGAACCAAATATTAAACAAGACATCAGAAATTTACATAGACTGGCAACATCATCGTCATATTCTCGGGCATCAATGTTTTAACGAATTAATCAATTTTAGTGAAGTGAATAAAATAAAATAACTTTTTTCTTTTCTTTTTTCTTTTTAAAGTGAATAGAGGAAGAACAAATCAGAGACAGAGTGCGAAACAGAGACTGAGACTGGTTTCCATTACGATGCTGCATTATCTCTCTCTCTCTCTCTCTGTCTGTCTGTCTCTCTCTCTCTCTCTCGTGTGTGTGTGTGTGTGTGTGTGTGTGTGTGTGTGTGTGTGTGTGTGTGTGTGTGTGTGTGTGTGTGTGTGTGTGTGTGTGTGTTGTATGTTGTATTTATAAATTGTATTTATAAATTGTGTGGTACTGTGTTGGCGGATGGTGGGGGGGGGGGGAGAGGGGGGAGGAGACAGCATGTGCTTTGTAATAGGAAGCAAATGCACTGTGAGTGAATAAGCCAAGATTTGTAAGTATTACACTGTGCTTTATGTTCCCTTGTTTTTAATAGTTTGGTTGAATATCTGATAAATGCTTCTTTTTTTCTCCTTTTTCCCCCGGGGTGGGGGGATTGGGGGGTGGGGGGAGTGGGTTATTCATATATATTTTTGTGACTAATAAGCCAGTAGACACCTATACACCAACTGCACTGTATTTATTTCAGTATCCCCAAACCTGAACAGAGGTCATTTGGACTTTGAATTGTCTGACGTGTTATCATTAGCTTTCGGCTAGTGGGATAGCACCAAGACTTCTTTTGAACAATGCTCCATCTTCTACAGTGCTGACTGAGCTGAAGCTGCATTTGTTGGAACACACACATGTACCAAAGCAGTGCTATGACTAGCGACTTCTCGTAAATTTTTTCCCATTAGTTCGTTATCATTCAAACTTTTTGAATAACTGGAATATTTGTTGGACGTTTTGAGGAAGACGAATTTGAACACAAAATACCAATTTAAAAAATCTAAAAAATCTGAAAAAATCTGTACATCTATACGGAGAGAATGCCAGTGAGAAGGGGGGAAATCAGAAAAGAAAAAAAGAAAGAAAAAAAAAAGGATAAAAAGAAGAAGAAAAAACAACTAAAAATCACCAGAACAGTAGTTTTCTGCGCTCAGAGGTGGGGGGCGGGACCTGAGAGCAAGATAGTATATTATTTTGCAGAACGACTGACGTCATACATATTTCACCCTGAATTTGTTCCTTTTTCATGCAGATTAATACTTTGCCCGATTGTAAATAATTGATGCTATAATATACATGCATACATACATACGTATGTACATTCCTACATACCTACATACAATACTATCTGTGACATGTATTTGAGGGACATATGACATTAATATACAATAATCAACTGAGTGACCCGTATATTGACAAAACCTTTCTCATCGGATGAAATGGAGGGAATGCTGATGAAATGGACGGAATTGTCTACCTTCTGGCCGAGATGGTAGGTACGGTAGTCAGCATCCAAAGGACGAAGAGTGCTATAGTGGAGGGCATGATGCCCGCTGTCCCCATGTTGGGTTGGTACCGCTGACAGAAACTTTGCAGTAACCTGTGTTTTCACGTCAGTCTGGTGTCTAGGCAGCAAAAGTTGGCAGCCACAAGTACTGTGTCCACCAGAGGAGAGCCGAAACCCTTGGCGGGGCCCGGAGGTAGACGAGGTTTTATAGTCGGCAGAAAAGCCCGTGGGTCGATTCCCGGCCCATCCCTGACGCGCGCCACCTCGGCTTAGGTAAACTCGCGAACGGAGAACTTTCATGGGCCAAAATCAATCGTCATCTACTAACATGGACATATAGATCTGCTGACTAGGACAAAGTGAAATTGAATTTTAAACAAGAAAGGAGGCTGTCGATCAGGATCAAAGATGTCCAGGTGTGCTTACGGGTTGACTCGGAGCCAAGCGTTCCTGTCACGCGAAAGGCTCGTGATCTGGGTGGAGATCGACTGACGGTCAGCCGCTGCATTGGCTCCAGTCCAACTGCTCAAACCATGGTCCGATTGCTGCGGTGGTGGTGGTGGCCGGTTGTGATGGTGCTGGTAGCTGCGGAAGTATTGATGATGGTATGGTCCATTGTACATATACCAACATCAAGAAATTATTCGTTTAGGAATAATTTTAATTATCACATTTCAAACATTAAGCATAAATTTTAAATATAGATACACACCTTAGTGCTATGATAATAATAATGTGACTACTGCTTTCCCTCAACCTTAAAGCCAAAGGTCATTCCGCGGGTCAGGGAATTCAGAGGTGGTTTCACCTTTAGGCTTCAGGCCACGGGGAGGACCACGGGGTGATGACAAATAACTTGTTGTATGATATAGCACACAGTAACTGCCATTCTGGTACAGAAGTGTGATAATCGCTTGTTGCGTTCGTTACTCCTCGTTGTGTGCTTTGTGTGCAGTGAAGTGGTAGGTCAGAGCAACAACCAGAACTAAATTTATTTTGGTGTTAACAAACCGAGACTGCAATACGAGGGCTGAACAGCGTGCAGTGTACAGTTTGACAATTTGTAAGCCCCTTTGCTAGATGAAGAACGAGTGGTGGTATAGTGTGAAGGGACAGAGGACAAGTTTACATCAATTAGTGTAGCAACTGCTTGTTTGGGGGGAGGTAGAGGGTGTATGGATGTGGGTGTGGCTGTGAAGGGATAGGATGAAATCAGTGATAATTATATTTGTGCCTATTAATGTATTATATGACAGTCATATGTGCGTAATACTGTTTATTTTACAGTGTGTGTGCGCACTTCCATAAGATACATAATTATATTATATTTAAAGGCTTAGTATTAGTATGTTACTGCGAGCTCTTAGTTTGTAAATCTTTTATACATGTAGATTTTATTTCATTGTTTGTTTGTTTTTATATCTGGCACCCTAGTTTTCCTTTCAGTTGAATAAATACTTGACTTGCTTGATACATTATTTAGCCGAATAACCTATATTGAGCTAATGCATTTAACGTGACTGTAAGTATCACTAACGTACCTTCAAAACAACTAAATCAAGGTCGTGTGAAATACAATCAAAAAGAAGCACGAACACCAGTATGCGAACGGTTATCGCAAATTCCCGTGACGGCAAAGTTTCCTTTCAGAAGATGAAGTTTGGATTTCACCACTAGTATGTGACGTTTAGAGTATTTCACCACTAGTATGTGACGTTTAGAGTATTTCACCACAGCAGAACGAAACCCGTGATTTTCAAACCGTAGTTAACAAATAACGTTAACATGCCTGATGTCGTTCGCGATTAGACGCAACGGAATATTCGTATCTGATCTAATCGTATTTTAAATGTTGTCTCACCGGATGGCTCTCGCGCAATATCTATGGTTTAAAATGCACTTCATGTAGCCTAGCCTACTTTGCACCAGAGAATTAACATATAACAATGCATCCTGCTTTATGTTCTTCGGTATTATTTTACTTGAAGTAGTGAAAGTATTGACATGCAAAACGATGTACAAATATTAATTAAATCTGAAAATTAGTGCTGTCAGAGTACACATGTACTCAAAAATAAACTCTTCATGTCATTGTATGTTCACACACACACACACACACACACACACACACACACACACACACACACACGCGCGCGCGCGCGCGCGCACGCACGCACACACTGACACGCGCACGCACGCACGCACGTACACACACAGAACTGACCCCATACTGATTCCGATCCGCAGTTGTAAATAAGTAATTTGTACAGTGGGGATTGCTTGTTTTTGATTTGTAATTTTTGTTTTGTACCGGGTGTAGACTGTGTTGTGTTATTTGGTGATTCGTGTGATTCCCTCAGACTGAGGTGAACCTGTGCGGTCGGTGGGCCGTTACAAAATCCAAGAACTAACTATCCGACTCCGACTACCCTACCCAACCCTTCTCCGTCGTTTGATACCCCCCTCCCCCCCACCTCCGCCCCTCGCCCCATCGGCCCCGCTGCCTCGACTGACGCACGGCACTCTTGGCTACACTCGGACTCAGGTCGGCCTCTGCCCAGCTTTGCAACTGTCACACACTGCTACTTTCAGGCGTGTGTGTGTGTGTGTGTGTGTGTGTGTGTGTGTGTGTGTGTGTGTGTGTGTGTGTGTGTGTGTGTGTGTGTGTGTGTGTGTGTGAGTGTGTAGTGTGCGCGTGCGTGCGTGCGTGCGTGAGTGCGTGCGTGTGTGCGTGTGTGCGTGTGTGTGTGAGTGTGTGTGTGCGCGCGCACGCATGTGTGCGAGCGTGCCGCGTACGTCAATGTGTGTGCGTCACTATGTGTGTGTGTGTGTGTGTGGAGAGAGAGAGAGAGAGAGAGAGAGAGAGAGAGAGAGAGAGAGAGAGAGAGAGAGAGAGAGAGAGAGAGAGAGAGAGAGAGATGCGTCGTCAGCGAAGACAAGGTGTTACCACGATCGAATCGCTTCGAAATGAATTCTCAGCAAACGAAAATATGACGCAGTAAGAAAGATTAAGATATAATTTGCATAAGCTTGTTCCGAGTTCACCTTTTGGGGGATCAGTGTACAGTCTTTGATACATCGTATACCAAATCTGTTCGGAAGGGGGCAGAGAGTAGGGTTTTAAAAATGTATTTTGTTGTTGTTGTTTTTGGTTGGAAATAGGGGGTGGGAAGGGGAACCACTGAGATCAAGTTAAATTGATTTTTCAGTTGAAACTTTGATTACCGAGTTTAAACAACGCAATGCAGTGGTGCTGATTTAGACGTGGCAAAGCCGTTGTACTTAGTTAAGATTTTATTTTTTATTTATTCATTTTTATTTATCAAGTTTTTATTGTGTGTGTGTGTGTGTGTGTGTGTGTGTGTGTGTGAGTGTGTGTGTGTGTGTGTGTGTGTGTGTGTGTGTGTGTGTGTGTGTGTGTGTGTGTGTGTGTGTGTCAGTGTGTGTGTGTGTGTGTGTGTGTGTGTGTGTGTGTGTGTGTGTGTGTGTGTGTGTGTGTGTGTGTGTGTGTGTGGATAACACCTTGCTGTGAACAGACAGCGATGACTTGAAATAAAGTATTGACTGATTGTAGAAACTTTGTAAACTGGACAGATGTATTTGCTTGTTAAATTGACACTTCTCAACAAGGCAACTATGGGTGCAAAATAGTATACGGCCACAGATCTCAGAGTTCAACTGAATATTCACTGAAAGTGTCCACTCAGTCAATTCGAGCCGATTTTGAGCAGCCTTTCTTGACAAGAGGGGTTCGGGTTTTTCGGCAATACAAAATCAGTCAAATCATAGCTGATGAAGATATCCCAATCCTCAAATGCCGGACGTTTTGTGCATCTAATATCCGAATAAATCCCTTGCCACCAGATTTGGCCGCGGTATGTCTGTGCATTGTTACCAGATGGAACTCTTCAGACTACCCGACTGATGATAACTTCAGTTACGCCAGTAGGCCTATTCTCTAGTATCAGCCTTGCTGCAAAAGGTCAAACAGTTCAGATTCCGTGTACTGCCCCAGTGGTCATTCGGCGGCTGTCGAATCCTGTGTCCTTAACCTTAAAGAAGAAGAAGAAACCAGCACCCTTTACTTTCAAAAATAGTCGAAGGGAGTTAACTGTCGCTCTTCAGAATTGAAGTCAGGTTTATTCGAAAATGGCGGCCTACGGACAGTCATCCTTGATGGTAAAGTGAATTTTCATGTGAATCTGTTTTATATTCCACATTTTATTTGTGTAGGAACATTTAAATGTTAAAGAGAATAATGTCATATGTCTTTCTTGCTACTTTTGTATGCAGTTGTCTCTCACGGGCAGATATTACTGACAGCAAGGCAAGACCGGTTTTGAAACTGAAAGTTGCTGTCGTCGCCGGTTTCCACTTTCAGTTCTCCATAATTTACATTTTAAAGAGGAATACGGAGACGTGGTGGACATTAAATTGAACTCGCTTGCACACAATGAGAAGCTTGCAGTCCCGTCAGTGCACGTCTTAGGAACAGTAGCAGAATGTGGTGCAACAAGTGAACAACAGTCAGTTCTTCCTGGCACGGACTGGGCTCTCGGTTTAGGAACACCTCGAGTGTCAACAACATGCTGGAAGCGTTGGGCTGGCCTACGCTGGTGCAACGACGACAGACTTGTAGGCTGTTGATGCTTTACAAAATCCAAAATGGCCTTGCACATTGCCCCACCCTGAAAGCCAAACTGGTCCCCTCCTATCAGTATCACGTCAACGACGCACCCATGACAAACACTGAAACAGCTCACTCTGCTGACCACCAGAACCCAGTATAGAGGCTCCTCCTTCCTCCCAAAAACTATCAGGGACTGGAACTCGTTACCCATGAAAGTAGTGGAGGCCCGCACCCTTGATGCTTTTGGGTCAAGGGTACCAAAGTGAAAAACTACCTATAGTATCCCCCCCCCCCCCCCCACTTCACCCTTACCCCCCTCCATTCTGATTCCTTTTATGCTGGACCAGTGTCCAGTACTACAGCGAACACCCCCAGAATAATCAACATTTTAATTGCTGGCCCTTAAATGAAAGAAGAAGAAGAAGCTTTGCAAGTGCTGCAACGATGTGTATTTAAAAATTGGTCACAGCCAGTGCCTTGCCCTTGGGTGCTATTAAAACAATAATAAAACAGTAAATAAGACAGATAGTCAAACATTAAAATATGTACCGCAGTTCGCTGCATTCTTCACAATTTCAGCCCCACCTCAAGCAAAAGGTTGACTGGGTGTAAAACATCAATTTACTTAATTTGCTTTGCCTTCGTGGCCCATCAGTAGGTGCAAAAACCTGCAATCTATGATAATGTCAAATAAGGTCTGCATAATGTAAAAGTCATGAAATAATTTGGCGATGCCAACCCTGCTGGCACTACAGGATTCCTCCCCCACCCCCACCCCCTCCTGCTTCCGCCCCTCCCCCTACAAAAAAATATGATTAAACACTGAAACAGCCAAAGACATGAGAACAAACCTTGAACCATCATGAGCTGAAATTGTAAATACAATTATAGATCTAGTTAGTAACAGCTACTAACAAAGATCATTACATAGCTTGATTTTTGTTGTTTTTGTTGTCATTCACAAATTTAAGTTACTCTTAGTCTTACTTCTTACTAGTCTTACTCTTATGTTTTGTTTATTTTTTATTAGCAAAATATACTCCCATGTCAAGCAAAAATGGCGGCCAAAAACGGGAATGGTGATACCCTACTGCTTGTGTTGAAAGCTACTTCATACCAGATGAAAATATTCAGACATACCTAATTTGTTTGCAAAGTTCCAACATGCAAAAGCACCAGAAAGCTAATTTCAGGCCTGCTGAGTATGTCTGTGTACAATAATGATGGTTGAAAGTGAGCATTACGCATGTTTCATGACCCGTCACGTCATGAAACACGCGTTCACTTCCAACTTGCACAAGATCAACAATGAGAACCAGGGAAAACACTGTTGCTATAAATAACAAAGCACTATCGATGCCGAGATCTGAACACCAAAGTAGCTGGATTATTTCCTAAAATACATTAAAAGTGCAATGAAAATTTTGTGTCATGGGTGAAACGTCCATTATGGCAACAACAAAAATTTACGAAACAAATCCATCAAAGGAAAACAAATCTTCTAACCATGATTTTCAAATGTACCATGGGCATCTACACACACACTGATGATGTTGTGTCACGTGATAAGCATGGAATTTGTGATTGGGCAATTTTACCACTGCGCGTCATGCTCTGATGCAGAAGAAACATGCATTGACTGGCTGTCATTGTCTGCTAGCAGTAGCACACAATTTCACCCAATTTGGAGGCTACCAATGACGCAGGTAGGTGAAATTCCAAGCATTTATAGCTACTTGATCATTTCAGACTAGTATTTTATACAGTAGCACTCTATAAATGCAGCGTTCAATGTGTTTGATGCACTCTCTTGCAGGTTTATCTCCTTTTCATCACATGAAACATGCATTTCTTGCCGAATCATTATTTCATGGTTAGGAACCACATTACCAAAAAGTAGGCATACGTAGGATCAAAAACAAACATGTTTAGTAATGGTTGAAGTCATTTCAAATTATTTCTCACTCCATGAACAAGGAGAGAAGAACTGGTCAAAACATAACGTTCGTTTCTGCTGAAATGGAACCGGATGGAAGTTGATTCTGTCACACAAAACATGCGTTGTATCATCATGTTGCAGAACATGCATTAAACAAATCTTCCCTACTTTGTTTTTATTTCTGTGTGAAACTGAGATTGTGCTATAGCATTAATGATGATGTAACTTTGAGATTCTTTTGATTTAAATTTGCCATCTTCTATCGGACTAGAAATGATAGAACTTAATGTGACATAGTGTGCCTGCAGAGTTTTTGTTTGGAATTTTTATTTTTGTTTCTTCTGTCCTGTTTTAGTAGTGACATGGTGTGCTCGCAGTTTTTTTGTTTTTGTTCTGTTCATTTTTAGTAAACTTTACTAATTTAAGATGGAAAACATTTAACATAATATTAATAATATTAATATACTGAGTAGTGAGTAGAACTGTACTTGTTTTTATTTTTTTATTTTTCTTAATCATGTTTTTTGTTTTGTTTTTGTTTGGTTCCTGGGGGGGTGGGGGTGGGGAGGTGCATTAGCATTCATGAAAAAGACAGGGGTCTGAGGCAGCATACTATATGTACTAGTTTACTACATCTTTGATTGCTGTCTCAGAAAATTATGTGCTGTGGACTGAAACTTGTGCTGTGATTTCACTTGTTGGCTCTGTTAAATCTGGGTCCTAGACTACAAGACTTCATCTGGAGAAGTGCAGATAAAGTTCCTGCATGAAAATCAGAGCAGCTTCTCATTCCCTGCAACTGATGACATCCCTTGGGTGCCTGCTGATCAGCTTACAAAACTAAGCCACTAGGCACTACAGACCGGTGTCAAATGCAGCTGGGGTTTTTTTTAACAGAATAAAAGTTGCTTGAAGTTGTCATTGTTTTGCATGAGAACAGATGATTGATTACATTTTCATGTTTCAGTCAATTCATGTAAACATTACTATACTGCTCATTACTTTTTTTGTTCTTTTTTTGTTGTTGTTCACATAACTTCATAAGCAAGACTTGTCAAACTCAAAACAAATGCTTACAAGTACATACATGTAATATGTACAAATACTCTGAAAAAATACATTTTCTACATGCTTTTAACAGTTTCCAACCTGAGTGATTATTGAATGTCATGTGAAACATACATTACATGTCACGTGAAACGTGTTACAATTCAAAGAACATCCAAAGCTGAGGAAGTGTTCCAACATTACTTTGGAATATGTCCACAGCATCAAAAACTAACAAGAATAAATACTTGTTCATGATCCATGGTGTTTGTTTGATCTTGAAGGAAAAACTTTTCTTTCCATTCACGCATGTTTCAGTGTCACAATTTTGCGTGTAGGCTGTTCTACTCTCAAGTGGATGAACCCTCGTAAAAATTGCACTTAGTTACTCCTAATGATTGTTATTCAAAACCTTTCTATGAAATAATAAGGTTCTTGTTCTAAATATTACATAATGATACTTTCATGTCACACCGAAACATGCGTTATGCTCTCCACTTGGACATGTTCAAAGCCACCCTAACTTGCAGTCAGGGTCCTAACTGCTTTTCTTTTAACTGTGCCTTAAAATAGGATGTATGTGGAACACAACAAGCCTAATTGGGATAAGCTGCAAGATATTTCAGTTTTGACCTGATTCCCCCTTTCTAGGACCAGCACTGAAGAAGAACCCAACTGTAAGTTAAAGTGTAACTTTGTAAACTTGTGTAACACACACACACACACACACACACACACACACACACACACACACACACACACACACACACACACACACACACGAATTAAACTTCCCAGGCAACACATAAAACAGATATATAGTATATATATAAAACCACTCATGCACAGACCATGGACAATTTAAAAAACCTCCCTCAATTTGGATAAAAAAAGAGTGATGCTAATCCTATTACTAATTTAGTGATTACATATTAAAAAATAAAAAGAAGTGTACAATGAAACAAAAATAAAACCACACACGTAGACCCAAACCTCTCTGAAAAAGAGCAGTAATGTTAACTACTACCCAGGCACAGTGAGTTTGGGTACACTAGAGAATAGCGCTATACAAAAGTTATCTATTATTATTGTTATTATTTATTATTATTAACATTTTTTTTTAATCAATCAGGTGAGCTCTAACTTTAGTTTTTGCTTACTTCATGTGTACTGGGATTATTTACATGTGTTCTGGTTGCAGTGCTCCATGCCACATGATCCACACTTTTTATGAAGCAGCTGAGCATAATGCACTATCTTTGTGTAGCTGTACAATGTTTGCCATTAGTATTACAGTATTACTGTTACATTATGAGTATTGTTTGATTTGGCATTAAATAACTGCCCCAGATTCATTTGTTTGTTTTGATATTTTGACTGGTTCATTTTCAGTATCAGCTCCAGGGATTGCAGACAAAGCCTGTTTTTCAGAAATGCAGAGAGGTGCAAGATATACTAAAAAAGACAAGTACAAAGGTATGCTGAGTGAATAGTGTTCACGAATATCTTACAAAGCTGGGACTACTGGGTCATAATGTCTACTGGGTCTGGGAGTGGGAGACTTTGATAATTGATAACTTGAAAATTGAATGAGCTTTTTTCTTCTGGATAATTGTTTTTAAATTGTTTGCTGTTGTTGTGTTTTGTTTCACTGTGTGTGTGTTTTGGTGTTGTTGTTTACCTTGTGGGATACAAATTTGTTTACAGTTCTGTGTTTCTGAAAACACATAGCTGGATGTAGTACAAAATATTATCTTAAAATTGCGTCAGTCAGTTTTTTTCACTTCCTGGCAGACTTGCAATTTACCTTATGGTGTGGTTGGCCATATAGTGCATAAATATTTAGGAATAGCAACTAAGAAATTGATCACAGTATCCTGCTGTTTATGGTAACACTAACAGTTTGAACATTCTGCCATTAAAGTTTAAATAAATTAAAAGCAGTGGAAATCTGGAATAGTGGATATATAAATGTGAATAATACTATAAAGGATAAAGTTTGCTTGTACTGTTGTAGGAATCAGTGTCCGTACATATGTGTACTATTGAGAATCCACTATGATTTGTACCTCAGTGTTTGATTTTTTTTAGTCATATTATGTTATTATTAATTAATGTTATTGACTGACAATGAAAAAGTCAAATCTTTAAACAGTCAGTGATAAAAACTGTGTTTTTGTCATTGTTGTTTCTTGGTTCACATTATGTGTCCCAGTGTTGATTCACATGTCATTATGACCTTGAAATAAGGTCAGTGTTCATTGGTTGTATACTTTATTATTTAATAATAATATGAAGGAAAAGCATAAATTATGCCTTAAAAGTAAGGTAAGTTTTAAGTTCTGACAACAGCAGCTAAGTTTTGTCAGTGTGATGACTTTTAAAGTGTGTCAGTAATGCCTGATGCTTTAACTTAAGGTTTAGGACACAGAAGCTCTTGTTGTCCTTATAAAATTATGTTACTATTAATTAATATACGTTCTCTTAGTCTTAGAAAATAATATTATTAATACATGTCCATCCATAACAGTTGTTCCAAACACAATAGTCTAATATCATCATTTGTTTATAAGTTATACATGTATAACTGGGTCCATCTCACCTGAGAAAGCACATTCATTGATTCAACATTTTTCATTAACAAGTGGCTTTTGTGCTCTTTAATTATAGCTTAAATGAGGTCACAGTCAAATGACACTGAACCTTAGTATTGAAGATTGAACCTGCTGAGCTTGACAGGGATTGTGCTTTTCAGTGCAAAGCAGCCAGGGAATTTTTTGCACTGATAGTGATACACAAATTGTATGATGATTATTAAATTACTATAAGTATAACAATCTGACTGAAAGCAGCATGATAGTTGATAGTGATACAAATAAATGCTCCTGTACATACCTTTTAGTTTTACAGTTTCAGAAGTTTTACAGTATTTTTCTTGATGTGTTATTATACTTATAGTTTATACTCTTATACTTTACCTTTTCATGATGAAAAGTATTCCTGGAGTGTACACTGTAATCCTTACAGGTTACATTGACTGATAGCTTACTCTGACAGCTTTATACTCTCACAGGAAAACATCTCACCCTTAATGCTTTATGACTATGACTGTATGAGTCTTCATTTTAATCTGAAGGAAAAGATTTCAGAGACCTAACAAATAATACATTATATTTTGCTTCTGGTTTTATGGCACTGCCAGGCAGGTTCTCCTGTAACATAGAGGGTCAGCATCTCTCCCGTTGCATAGCTTACATCATACATGTGTTTATTGATGTGGTGCCTATGTGTATGTCACTCTGTGGTGTTGCATCAGGAACTGCGCCTGGTGTTCCCCACCCTGCTGCAGAGCATCTTTGGGGCGGAGGGGGAGCCAGGCTGGGGGGTGGATAAGCTGTGCAAGTCTCAGCATGCCTATGACTTTGAGGCCATGCGTGCTTTCCTTGGGCCTGAGGGACCTCTGCTCAATGCTGTCTACAGTCTTCAGGCTGACCCCTACACTGCCTACGAGTTTCCTTTCAAGTATCTGCCTGTACGTTGGTTTGTGTGAACATAGCCTTTGAGTTTTTCGTGCAACTGTCTGCTTTTTGTTAAAAAAAATTTGATTTACTCTGCCTTTGATTCCCTTAAAAGGTCTACCTGTAAACTGCTTTACATTGCTCAGTCCAGATTTTCTTGTTGCATGAAGAAACAAAATTCACTGAACCTTCATTTTAGCAGTACAGTATTACTGTTACTGTATTAGCTCAGATATTACCAGTACCACGAAGTACCAGTGCACCCCAATCCTGAATGGTTTCAGTTTGCAATACAGAACCAGGAAATGCAATAAGGGCAACCATTCAGGCTTAGGGTGGACTGGTACTTAGTGGTACTGATAGTAGTGATAGTATCTGTACTAACACCTTTACAGGCTTTAGTAATCGTAATACAGTAATAGCAGTTGAAGTGGTGCCTTAAAAGAGATAAAAGAGTACATCTGGAGGTTGAGAGGGATGGGATGGGTACCATGAGATTTGATACCATAGGAAAGTTTAAGTGAAGGGGAATCTTTAGAGGGTACCTCAGAGGTTGAGAGAGATAAAGGGGTACCACATTGGGAAGAATGTAAGGATATGAACTGTGAGTCTGGGAGGGACATGGGTTGGAAACGGACACTGATAGTTTCCAGAGCTGTGGAATGGGGAAGGAAAGGGTTCTACTGGAGATAAGGAACTTGGAAGAGGTAACAATAGGTAGTTAGATAAGGATTTATTTTTTATAACTGGTAAACCTTTTTTTTGGGGGGGGGGTGGGGGGGGGGGAATTAATGTGGTCAGTTTTCAGAATTATGCTTTTAATTACTTTGCTGATTGATGTCATTTCTGATTTTGATTCTGGAAAATATTTGTTCTGGATGGATACTGGGGCTGGTTGGTTGATGTCAACTTTGAATGACTATCAATGTATCATATCAAATTGTCATTGCCATTGGCTTGTTTGTCCTAATCAGCTCAAACACCTTATGACCAAAGTGTTTTGAGCCATCAGCTGATGTGTACCACTTGACAGACATGAGATTGAGAGTGAGGCTGCCGACAGTGACGCATAATTATGTGTGAATTGCATTTCTACTCTTGTAGGGTCCATCTCGTCACACAATTGAGGAGGGAGGGGTACCAGCGTTCTACATCAACAAACTGCAAACTCATGGCTTCTCAATGCCAACAGTTTCACTGAGTATCCTTTGCTTGACTGTGCTTTCTAAGATAATGCAGTTTTTAAACAAATGCCTAACTGGCCAGTAAGTTTTAGTAATAGTTATGCAATGCTCCAAATGAATATATACATTTGTCACGTTAATTGTTATACTTATAGCGCTTGATAATTATATGACATGTCTGCATTTGCTGTGTCTGTCAGGAAAAAATAACAAGAGGTAAGAACTAAAATCTTGTGACAATACTTTACAAGATCAAGCAAAAAGAAGGGGGGGGGGGGGGGGGGGAGCTTATCTAACTTTCATCTTTCATGTATCTGGTGTAGACCAGTCTGGCTACCAAAGTAGTCCCTGAGGCCTAAAGTATAGGCATGGCCAGCACAGCTGTAAGCCTTCACCTACCATGCTTTAGAATAGTGACAGGCGTTAATCAAATGGAAAACGGAGGAGCTCCCATTTGAACTGTACCAAGCTGGGAGTCTCAGCTGTGGAGGATGGCATGGAGTTTCATGTGGAAATAATGCAGGGAATTGGAAAGAAGCTGTGCTTGAATCAGTCAGACCTAATGGAGATCTGGCTATAAGAAGAGACAAATTGGAATCAGTTGAACCTAGTGGAGATCTGTCTATACTTTTGAGACTGAAGAGTTCTGGTTCTGGAGGAAGATGGCTGGAGGCAGAGCTGAAGGTTGATGTCATCGTGGTGGTTAATGATCGATGTGGTGAGTTGGTTCTTTGTCTGTCTTGACTGCAGGGTGTTCCACTGCAGATAGTAGAACATTGATGATGCACTACCCGTGCACTACTTGTGTTGTGGGACCTGTTTGTGACGTACCTTGCAGCCCTCCTCTGTACAGCACCTACTTGTTTGATGAAATCTTGTGTGTAGGGGTTCCAGTAATCCAGATGGTGCTGCAGTAGTTAGTGTACAGTACAGAATATTTGGGGAACATGTACAGGTATTCAGTGAAAGTGTACAGATTAATCAAGGAAAGTGTCCATTTATTGGCTGTCTTCTGTCATACCCTGCGTTGTACATCGCTTTGTGGTGTGGCTACCACAGTTTATTTTTAATATTAGATACCTTTGTATATGCGTGTATAATACCCAGTGTTATAAATGAGCATGTGCCAAAAGGTGCTGTTTAGAAGGTGGACATTAGAGTGAAAAATAAAAGAAGAAAAGTCATTTAGCAAGTAACACCATTTAAAAGATAAGTCTTTTTTATATACATTTCAGGTCTAAAAAAGATAACTTGATGAAGCAAGTCTGAGAAAAAGACATTTAAAGATGGACACCTGAATCTGTCGGATGCAACACAGGACACAATGTTTGTTTTGATTTAATCTTTGAATTTAATGATTGCTATCAATCTGTGGGGAAAATAAACATCCATCATTTATAACAAGACAGTAGAACTTAAACTGACTCAATTCACTTTTTATTTCATATTCAAAATCGTAACAATGATGTCCTGTGTTACATCCGACAGACTGCCACCTTAATTTTTTTAATAAAATAAAAATGAAACACAACACTGAATCAAAAATAGGATGTGTTTATTAGAATTTATCAAGCATAGTTGTTTCCATGACTGCAGCATGAAATAAGGTCATCAATGACATTTTTTTACATTTTATCTGTCGGATGTAACGATTATTGGATGGACATAACATTTCCCATGCTCACAATACACAGCTTATAAAATAACAATGCTAATTTCCCTACACTGCAACAAAATGTTACCAGCTGATTTAGTAGTAGTTTTGATGACTGCAGCACTAAACAAGTTGCTTGTATAGTTGTAATTTTGTCAAAGGCCCTTTTTAAGTATTTTATCTGTTAAATGTAACAACTCTGTGGTGGACACAACACTTCCCTTTGTAAAGTTTGTAAACTTTCCTTTCCTGTAAAACATGCACAGCTAATAAAATCACTCAGTTTTCCTACATCTGACACATTGCTGTAAATATTGAACAAGGCCAAAACCATTATTTAAAGTAATGCACTGTCGGATGCCATGCATATCAATCAGAGGACACAATGGAATATGTAACACTGGACAGTCAGTATGTGACTTAGAAAAAGTACAGCCAAGTTGTCATTATTATTCTTTCATTGACAAAACAGAAAACCATGTGAATTACAAATGTACATTCACCCTATGCCCTGTTGTTAACAGAAGGTAAAATTCAATTACCAAAGGCATTGATTTGGCATTCAAGTCTCACTACCTGGAATAACAACTGTAACACATTGTAAGTACCCAGAAACAGTAATGCAAAATCTGCAAACTGATGACAAAGCATAGAGAATTTCCCATGTTAATACTAATTCTTCCCATCCTAATAAATTTAAAAGATTTGTTTTCAGTGAGTTGGCAGTTCAGCATTGAGACATATCTTTATTTCTCTGCTGTTCCTAAGTACTGCAGTGCTTCCCAGGATGAATCTGGCTTCATGCTCCACTAATGTTGTCCCTGCTGTGTCTTGAAAAACACTTGCTCTTCCCCTTTTGGAGCATCAACCTCTTTAGCCTGAAAAGAAACATGCATGTGTACAAAATAAGGCAATATAACAACTGTTTTTGAGGATATGTCTCCATATTTATAGGTATGCAACTCTGGAGATGTACATGCATATAAGATATTGTGTGTGTCTGCACGCACACGTGTGTGTTTTGACTTTCCCCAGAATATATATATATGAGCCTGTGACAAAAGGTCGTGATCTAAAGTGGGACACACTGCCTCAAAATCAAACTCCCAGTAAGCTATTTTCAGTCTTACCATTAGAAAGTGGTATGTTTCAAGTAACTATTTCCATCATCAAAAAATGGTTTTGATCCAAGTGTGTGCTGTATGGCATCAAAACTGGGGTCAGGTCAGGTGTGGACGTTTGTAACAATGGACACAGTGAATGTCATAATAATACAGAGAAAAACCATTTGTATGCAATTTTAATGCTTCTGGTACATTTAAGTAGCTGCTAGTAATAAAATCAGAGCAGGCAGGACAAACAAATTCTGCTTTAAATGTAAGTATTATGTAATCACTGTGTCCAAATTTTGCGCTCAAAAATGTAGTTCTACAAATAATCATTTCAAACACAGAACAACTTCAGTAAAGTTTTCAAACAAGGAACACTTTATTTCATAGTATACACTGTAATGATAAATGCAAAAAAAATGCAAGACAGGAGGCATATTCACACATTCCAGCTTGTTTAAGTGGACGAACGTAACACTATGGCAGTGGAAACAGTCTGTGAAAACCAAGATACTATTTCACCCAGACTGAACAAACAGCACACAACTGTAGTGAATCTAGGCACAGTAACAGTATGATATGACAGGTTAAAGGAGCGACTTTCTGAACATGCAGATCACATTAAAACTTTAGGACAATTTATAAAATAATAAAAAAAAACACACACACAAAACGACATCCTTTCAAACTAAACCTGTCAATCACTGTCAGTGAAAAACTGCTGCCTCACTTTGCACTCAGTGTCACGGAAACTTTTTTTCTGTTTGCAATCAAGAAATCCCAATAAGATAAGTCCGGTGGTGAGAGCCTGAAGAACATGCTTCCTTTTTGTGTGTGAAGAACTGGATCCATACATGATTTTCTGCTTGGCACACTTCCAGAACCTGCCACAGTTATCAAAAGTAACAGAATTTAATACAGACTTGAATACCAGGGACAGACAGATGTCATCTAATGTATGCTTACTAAAACTAAAAGAAAAACAACACATTAAAAATGCGATCAGGTCACAAAGTATGGCTTCTTTAAGTCAGATACCTGTATTAAATTTTTCAGTATGTAAAAAAGGAAAACAGAAAAATGATACATGTACTTTGGACTGTAACAATCCTAAAGTGCCCTTACATACCAAAGGTCTTTATTTATACAAGAGCAGTGAAAATGTTTATAATAAATTGTAAGACAATCTTCACCCCCCCCCCCCCCCCCACTTCCACCGGCCCCCAAAGTCGGCCTTCATGCACAGTTAATCAATAAAAATAAAAATAAATTTACAGTGGCAAGTCAACTATTACATTTAATGCGGAAAGGAAACAAAATTAAGACAGTAAAACAAAGGAAAGGGGGACGGGGGGTAGCACTGTGCCCATGTCACGTTCACCTGCTACAAAGTTTACAGAGTACTTGTTTAATATGCACAAGCCTCCAGTCGGACGTAAAAGTTTGTAAACAACCACTTGAAGGGTAAGCTGTGAGCCATTTCAACTTTTAAATCGACTGCTTACCTAAATCAGCAATAATTACAGACATAGACGGACTGCAGACTAATGTAAGAAAAGACATCTGGATACACGTAACACAGACACAGTCACAAACTGTGTCCACAATCTGAAATTGCCCCCTTCCCGCCATAATACGATGAAGTAAACAAAGTACACTACCAGTGCCATTTATATCACTTACTAGTGGCTAAGAAAGCATATGTTTGGGAAAATATATGATGAGGACAGAAATTCGACACTTATGTGGGTCGTTTGTAACATTTAGGACGTTCGTAACAAAACAAAATAACCGGACACAGTCAGAATACTCACCGCCACCCCTTCGACGAAACCATTGTCAGCGACAAGCGGCCATGTGATGTCAACAGGAAGGCCAGTGGTAGTTTTAGAAGTAGTCAGCAGTAATTAAATGTTTGCGATGCTGATAAAATTTGCAAAAGGTCGTTCGTAACAAATGGACAGAGTTTCAGATTTTTTACGTCTGGGTAAAAAAAATGAAACACGGAAATGCCCCCAGTAAAAACATCGACTGCTTTCGGTGCGCGATTGATATGCAAATAAGAGAAGCGAAGGCCCTCATTGAATGCAATGGCGGACGGTAGCAGACGATCTTTAAACTTACGGGAAATTTGGACACAGTCCGTTACGAACGGCCAGTGTATTTTCAATTTTGTTTTTTTGGTTATGAAACGTCACGCATGGCTTGCAATTCGACTGGATACTAAATTTAGTTTATTCAGTAGTCAAATGGTGTACAAGTTGTGAAGAATAGTTCAGCTGGTTAGTTGCAGTTTTGAGCTGAAGTCAAACAACCCATGTTGTCCCACTTTCCGGAAGCCGCTTTTCATCGATTTTCGTCAAGTATTTTTGTTTTTAATCCTCCGCTTGGTGACCAAAGCTGACAATTTTTACTTTAACTACTCATCAATGTATACTGAATAAAAGCAACCACAGTTTCGTGTAACTGTAGTAAGACGAAAATAAATAGTATACCAACATACCCGGGTTAAGTGGGAGCACCTTTTGTCACAGGCTCATATGCATCTATATCAGACATTAGGTAATATTACCAACATATATATATATAGTACTGTAGTTGAAACATAATAACACAAATACCAGGTTACCCTCTCCTTTTTTAAAATTTCTGTTCATTTGGCCTTTTCTCCCTACTAACTTCCACCCCCACCCTACATTGTGCCACAGTGTATTGTATTTTGTGTTGTATGAATTTTTTGTCTTCATATTGCATATTTATAGTGAATTGTCACAAGAATTTTACTTTATATGCTTCACTGTATTGTATTTGTATTGCAGTGCACATATAAAACTACATCAGTTAAGAAATTTTATTCTGGCTTTCACTAGTTTCAGCACATACTTTAGAATGCATGTCCTGCTAGAAATAGATTCAAAACAACAATATTCAATAACAATATACTTTATTCATCCCAGGGAAATGGGAAGGCCTGGGAAGATAAAAAAAATAAAAAAATCATCTCCCTAATCACAATGTTAATGTCATGGTAATGCTTCTTTTCTTTTGTTGTTGTTGTGTGTTTGTCTAATTTGTATAAATTGGTACAAATAGATAATTTACGGCTATGCCTTTTAAAAAAATTCTTAGTTCACATCACAGATGGCAGTAATAAACCTGTAGAGTTGCAAAAGTGTACTGAGGAGTAAGAGTTTGTGTCATGGCATCATGCTGTTCCGATCGACAGAATAAATGAAAAAAACGCTGTGCGACAGCGGCAAATCAACTCCGAAACGTGTGTCGTCGTAAACACGGGTATTTTCGCTATTACGAAGTAAGCACTTGAACGTATATGTTTTTCTCTTTCAGTCGAAACACTAAGAAAAAACTAGTTCCCTCAATCGAAACTTGGACATTATTGTGCAAAAATCGGTCACTCGCGATCGAAACACTGACCTAAGGCCCGCTTGTGTCATCCGAGAAACAGCTAGTTATCGAACAAAGACATCACTTTGAATTTGCACACTGCTGACCGAAACCAGTTTAATAATGGTCACTTCGCTTACAATTACGAATGAAAATGCAAAAATAACGTTGTATCAATGAAAAGTAACAATTTAATCTGTCGGACGCAAATCACATTTCGATCGAAACTGTAAAAAGGTACATGACCCAAATCAAAAATTCACTCACCGTTCCTTGTTGGCACCATGTTTGAAGAGAAAGTAGGTGCAAAGCACTGTGGGTAAACATGGCCATGCTTTGTGCAAAAAGACCACGGTCACAAAATCGACGTTTTTCCCCAGGATTGGCAATTTTTCGATCGTAACGGCCTGACATAATAAAAACTCGAAATTTTAAACTTGAAAAAATGTATTACAAATGGAATCCAACGCTTTTATTATCACTGCTTTTGACTGAACACTGATTTTAGCAACAGCTTCTTTGTTTCACCACCCACAAGTCCGCAGTGAATAGTAGCAGACGAACGTTTTCGTCAGCATCGGAACCGGACCCAATGCGTTTTGATCGAAATAAGCTTATGTTTATTTCAATTATTCAGATTTTACAAGTAGTTATGAGCCGTTTTCACAAGCATTAAAAAGCTTTGACTATGTCCTGTCAGGCAGCAAAGGGAAAATTGCCTAAAGAAGAAAGATGCAAACTAAACGACAACTGAAGCGGTGCACCCGAAATGTCCACCCTTCTTTTGCCGATTTTCGGCCCGGACTTGGTGTAAATTTTCATATTTTACTAACTCAGAACTGACTTTGGGAGTCAAGTTTATCTTTATTATCTCTTTGATGCATACTCTTTCAGATAAAGTTAGGTTTGTTCAGAGAAAACTTAAACCTGAAGAAGCATTTAGGACCAGAAAATGGATGGTCCTCGCCGAGCACCTTTTGGCACAGGCTCAGTCAGACTAAGAGCTTTGATCATTGTCACTTGTTTACTTGCTTCCACAATTTATATTGTATCTAGTTACAGATTTCATATCAGACATAAATAGAATAGAAATTTTAGACATAGGAATAGAAATTCATCATGGCCACCATACAATTGTCACAAGTGCCCTTTATCCTTGACTCAAGACAGACGCGTTTGAGATGTACATGTTCCACTTTGCATACGCCCTGGTGTGTCCTGCCTGGCAGCAGAATGGCACTGCCTGGTCCTCTAAAATGTATGACTGGCTCTACCCGACCCTCGTAGATGAGTACCTGAACTACTTTCTGCCGCTGGACCACAGAGAGCCACCTGCCATGCCTCATGTGCCAGCACCTGTCCGCAACCCCATCCAGCAGCTTCCTGTGTCTGGGTGAGCTCTCATCTCACAGCTTTTGCTCATATCACATTTAAAGCATGTGTAGGCTGTGTTCAGCTGTGCTGACCTAAGTGCAAGGGTATCTGTTAGTCATGACAGCTTGACTGGACTTTCAATAGCTGGGGTGTGATATAAAAATAAAAATGAAGAAAAAAAAAGAAGAAACATAATATATAATAATGAAATAGGATTTAAAGAAAAGGCTTGACACTGACAGACTGGAAATTATTCATGTGATTTGAAAGTTATGCTTGTTACTTGACTTTTTTTGCCTGACAATATTTTAGTTTGTTTTCTACAGGAGGCAGGTTCAGCGCAGTGCCCCCTATTCCCCTCCACGATCACAGCACACCAGTCTGTTCAAGCCCAGTTTCACACTGGCGCAAAAGCAACATGCTCATGCCTCACCAGTGCTGGACAGCACTGAAGCAGAAACCTGGCGATCAGAAACCATGCTGCAGGTAAAAGGCTTTAAACTATTTTGAATGCATGAAAGTCTGGAAAGTGTTTCGTGAAAATCTTTTTAAAGGGACTTTATGGGTACCATCGACAATGACCACACCAACGACAGGTACCAGAACATAAAACTGAGACTTACAGGCTACCATTTTTTCCCATTGACAAGTACACTGGAATAATTTACCAGAAAACATACAGTGAACAAAATCAGTCAAGTTAAACACTTTCTCTCCAGAAATGACACAAATCCCAGGCCTTTCTTTTATGACAGTAGTCAAGAAGCATAGATAATACATTGCAAATTTTGTCTTGGCATGAGCGATTTAAATTATGACCTATTAAACAGACACTTAAGTTAACAAACAGCTTTTGTGATTGTGGAGATAGAAAAGAAACATCTGAACACTACATTCTACACTGCCCATGTTTTACACATGTACGTCGAAACACCATATTCAGACTCCCTGCAAATTTGCTGAACATTAATACCCTCCTGCAAGGGGATCCAAACATACCAAACAGTATGAACTCATTAACATTTAAATTAACACCCTGCTGCAAGGGGATCCAAACATACCAAACAGTATGAACTCATTAACATTTAAATTAACACCCTCCTGCAAGGGGATCCAAACATACCAAACAGTATGAACTCATTAACATTTAAATTAACACCCTCCTGCAAGGGGATCCAAACATACCAAACAGTATGAACTCATTAATATTTAAAGCTGTCCAAGACTTGCTTGCCCAGTCCGGTCATTTTGCCATGGAATGACAAACTCAACTAAACAGTTACTGGCATAAGAGCATTTTGTCTTGCTCTTTCTCTCTCTCTCTTGATTTCTGAGTGATTTTTGTTGTTGTTTTCATGTTGTTTAATATAAACATACATACCCATTGCTGCAAAATGAATTTAGTAAATTATGCTTGTGAGCATTTACTGTTTATAACTTCTAGCTTCTTTAATACTCATACAACAATTTTGATTGTCCATATTTTCATGAATGTAAATAAACTTTGCTTAACCCAAGTGTATTCTGTACCATGGCTGTATAATACCTGGGGCTGCACACTCACAGAGGTTTGTGTTTATTCAGGCTGAACAACAAGCAGGATTTATCTATTGAAGATGAAGCATAGCATGTTGTCACGATAAATTACAGTTTGTTCAAGGTGAAGGAGCATTGTTTCTTAGGATAAAACACACACACACACCCAGTTCTTAACAGAAGCAGTTCAGCTCAGATACTCCTTGGGGTTTAGCCAGTCATTTCTGTGTAATTAATGAGATATTGTACTTTGTACTGTAATAACTGCAGTTGTGTTTCAAGTTAGAAAGACTTCCGTTTTTTTTACCCCTTGGTCTGCAGATATTTGTTGAGTTTTGGCTGAATCAAAACTCACTGGTTGCTGACATTCCCACCTTTGCTCATGGAGCCATGGTAAGTTGCATCTTCTTCTTGTTTGGACTTACAGTAAAAGTTGTGCTTAGTGACCTTACTAGTGAGAGACCACCTGATGAAAGACCATCTATTGTGAAACAACCTGCATTTTTAAGACCACTTTTCCATGATTCAGCTGTCCCATATTTTACACACCAAAACCTCTGTGAAGCAGAACCCTTATGCGTGTGGGTGTCTGTGGAGGTCAGCTAGAGGGATGTTTTCCACTGTGATAATTTGAATAATAGCTTTCAGGATTTTGTATTTCAACTTTTTTTTTAAAATCCAGTATATATGTCTGCTTATTCAGTTATTGTTATCAGTTTAAGCTCTTTTGACATGGCTCTGATGTTCTTTTAACTTTTTTTGTTTTAATTTATGAGCCTTAGTAGTTAGCCGAATTGCCCCGTAAGGGATGATTACAGTATACTGACTTGACTTACGGGGAACCCCAAGCAAAGCAGCATCCCTGATTGACCTGTCAATAGATGAGTAAGTAAGTTGGTGTTTTGTGCCCAGTCAACCAGTATGGTTAAATCAGGGCAAGCTATCAACAGGAATGGAGGAGAAAATACACTCACAGCACCTTTTTGACTTGGTTTATGGTCTACTTTGTTAAAAAAAATAAAAAAATCAGTATTTGAAAGTCACAAAAACATATGTTTCTGGTAGTCTGTAAGTTCAATGTCATGCACAAGGCCAGAAGGTGATTGTCTGTCTTTGTTTTGAGAAAGTTGATAAGGGTTAATATATTGTCTACCTACTGGTCTAATGGACAAACATGATTCCCCACTTTCCCCATTGCAGAATGGCTGTTATCTCTCCTTTAATGTGGCTCTTTTTTGCTGCTGAGAGTAAATTTAGGAGATTATATATTTTGTATAATATGGAGTTTATATAGTATCAAGATTTATCCCTTGTAGAACTAAAACAAACCGGTTAAAGCTCTCCAGCTGAGCAATAAACAAAGCTAGCAAATGGATAAGTCAGTGTTTGAGCAAGGAACACATTCAAACTAATGCCTAATGGTTTGAGAATGTATTACTTACCATAGTGTCAGTCCTTTTGGTGTTTGTGGCAAGAAATGTGAACAGTGCTAAATGCATCAAATGTTATGGCCCGATGTTTTGGCAGTGAACAATGGTACTTTTATGACAGCAGTGCCTTGATTGACAGATCAACAGAAACTGAAAACTGGAAGCAAAGGCATGGCATTCCACCTTTATTGTGGCCGCCACAGAACCCAGATCTAAATCCACTTGAAAATATGTAGTGTGTGTTGAAAAATGCTGTGAAAGAACATTTGTTACATGAGTACAGTTCTTGATCTTGAATGTGCTCTCACTACTTCCTCAAATTCAGTGCCAAAAGTTTTCCTACATTTTCTGTACAAGACACTGCCAAGACAATGTCAGCAAGTTCTAAAAATGAAGCATTACCAAATATTGAAGTGATTACCAGTACTCTGAGCCTTAGGCAAGGAGGTGTTGTTCAATTTTTTTTAAACATCTGCTGCCATGATGCAGTGCTACAGAAGAGGCGCATCACTTTTGTCCCTTGAGTGTATTATTTAAAGACATTAAAGTGCCTATTTATGTGTGTCTGCCTGTCTGTCTGTCTCTGTTGCTCTGTCTCTCCATCTCTCTGTTTCTCAAGCTCACCTCACTGCAGCCTATTACAGCTCCAATGTCCTCATGCAATATTATATACTCATCAACATTAAAACACAACTCCAGAAGTGGATCAGAAATAGAAAATAACAGGTTTGAAACTTGTGGATAATGGTTCTGTATATAGTTTTTTTGCATCATGATATGCCACATGTATACATACATGTACATGTTTTCTCTGTACATGCTTCATATTCTTCTATACTGTCCATGGCCTTCATCTGTTCATGTTGTTTTGCTCTTTTTGTGTGTTTCATTGAATATGTTATGCTGTCTTATTTCCACCATGCCATATTCATGTTATATTTTAATCATATGCAGATTATGTATCTGATCTTATCACTTTTTTAAAACTTTTTTTTGATGAGCTACTCAGGTAGCAGAACACATGTCTGACTTAAGGCAACCAACATTACAATGGTCCCCACCAGGATCAGATTTTTGACAGCCTGCTCTCTGTGTAGCACTGATGGTCAAAAAATGGTTTCAGCTTGGTTGGGGGGTGGGTGGGGGAAGAGAACTGATGCATCCAGTAGGCTGTTTATGAAGGAATTAGACTCTCTCTCTCTCTCTTTCATTGTTGTTTTTGTTGAATTTACTCCGTTTAAGCTCTACCAGATCTAAATATAATGCCTAACAGTTAATTTCTTGCTTGTTTTTGTTTTTCTGTGCTTTGAGTTTGACTTAAAACTCTTCTGGACGCCTTTCCCCTTCCTTTAGTGCTGTCTTGCTTGGCAAGTTTCATTTGTTTTGACAGGCTTGCTGGTGGAAAACAGTGTTTAATTTAGTCAGTTACTTTTGTTTGGTTTCTGCTTTGTTTTCTTTTATTTACTTTTTCTCTTGCAGTTATTTGAAATATGTTAATCTTCTCTCTCCTTATCTCTCTTTCTCTCTCTGATTCTGATTTTGTCAATCAGTTGTCAGTAAACTCCAAGCATTTTCAAACCCTTCTTTTCTCAGTCTCTTTCTCTTACCTATTCATCATTTTTTTTTTTTTTCTTCTTTTTTCTTCTTGTACATTGTTTTCTCCTGCTGTGAGTGATAATCTGCCACAGCCATATGTTCACCTTGATTGGTCAATATGAAAATGTGATTGATTGGCATCTGAAGCTGAACAACAGTTGTTCATGGTCTTACTGCACCCTTTTGCCATCCATCTCAGTCTCTGCTTCCCTCTCTGACTTTGCCCTGTGCATATTTGAATTGCACAAGTAACCATTGATTCTGTTCTCTGTACATTTAAATGAGTTTTCGTTGACAAGCTGTTGCAGCGTTAAGTCAAGGTTTGTCCTGTGTTTCATGTCCAGCCTATGCTTCTTTTCTAAGCCCCATAGATCTCTAGACAGATGTCACAGTTTGAGTTATAGCTGGGGACTGGGGAAAAAATCTTGTTTGCTGCATTCCATTGGTGTTAGAGGGATGCCTTTTGGGTAGCATATATTGAACTTGCTCAATTTTTGTTTTTGTTTTGTTTTGTTTTTTAATGACTGTTAAAATGCAATATGAACTATCTGCTTTACTCAGTTACTGGGTCTTCAGTACACTTTCCCTGTCTCTTTTTTCAGTTTTAGTGTTAATGTCAATGAGTGATATTTACAAAATTTATCAATAAGTTAGCAAAACATGATACATTTATCTATGTTAGCAATGTTAGTTCATGTATCTATGTTAGTTCATGTATAATGCATATTATCAGTTTCACAAAGACTAAGATGTTATCATACATCTACCACTTAGTCCACAACCATGGCTTTTTTCTTCACAAGGCACTTCATACTTACTCTCAGTGATAGCTCTTAGCATCAGGTCTGGGTCAGACACCAATCATTTTGATGAAGTTTGTTTCATTGCCTTCACTTTTCAGGTTATATCAGCTGCATAGATTGTGCATGTTTAAATATTTCATAACTAAATCAGACAAGGCCGTTTTTGTTTTTTGTTTTTAAATGGGTTGGGGGTAGGGGGTGGGGATTTACATTTAACCCATAAATTGTTGCTGCTGCTCTCTTAGTCTGTGTGTGTGTGTGTGTGTGTGTGTGTGTGTGTGTGTGTGTGTGTGTGTGTGTGTGTGTGTGTTCCCATGGCTTGATACTTAACTGCCTAAGGATACCTGAGTGTCCACTTCGTTTCATTTAATCTGTATGCATAATGAATGGTATAATGGATATATATATATGTGATCAGTTAGGTAATAATTTGAGGCCCATCACAGTGTAATCATGGGGAGGGAAAAAGGACTTAAATGAGGCTATCATGACAGTTTTATTTGACTGTGTGTTTGCCCTTGAATGTTTGTGAACATGCACACGGAATGATACAGACAATGAAACATGCATTACTTAATGCTGCAGTCTTTAAGAACTGCATGTGGCTGTTGCTAGGTGGGGAGGTTGGGGATGCATTGGAACAGTAGAAAAAGCAGATGTGCAGTTTTAGCTTTAAGCTGTTCGCTTGACATACCCTACAAGCATTCTTCTTTGTGCTCCGTATGGTCAGAGGTCCAGTGCATTTAGCTACCTGTTTGTGAGTATGATATTAGTTACTGCTCTTTGCTGGCCTGTAGTTCTTGTTATCCATTCTTTTGTACGTGTGTATTTTATCACAGCTTGGCTGACACCTGCATGGCACTTCCTTCTTCGTCTCTTGATATGTTCTTCTTTTATCCAGTTTTTGGTGGTTGTTTTTGGACAGCATGAATTTGATTATAAATTTTAGGAATTATTATGTCTAAAGATGCATATAACCAAATTATGGTGTAAAAGTACTAAAACAGCCAGGTGTGGAAATGTGATGCATTTCGGTATGGCCTAGTTGACAACACTGTGGAAAAGAGTGTTTTACTGTATTTCACCAAACAATTGATCTCCTCAAGTAGCTCAACAGAATCTACAAGGATTGGAATGCTGACCCCTGCTCTAATATATAACATAATAATACTTAATAGCAAGGCATTCTGTGGGAGAGAAAGCACAGGCCTTTCCTTGATGGCACAACTGTTAGTGAAATTATTAATGGTCTGGCAGGTCATTAGGGGCAAAAATGAGTTCTGCCACAGCAAGCTGTTTGACATATATATATATATCCCATTGTCATTGATTTGCATTGAGCAGTGTATTATGACTTGTGTTTGAAAACAGTGTTGTTAATGTTATAGTCTGCTGCAGCCTGACACTATTGACAGATTTTGCGTGTTGACTTTTGTTATTATTGTCATGTTATTATTATTGGTATTGTTGTTAAATGTTGCTTTGTATGGTGCAGTTTGTCATCACGGGTCTTTCATAAGGGTGCTTTTAAAGAACTGTTTTATTATGCTTTTTATTGTCATTATTGTAGTCCAGGGTGCACTGGGGAAGCTGTTGTAGTCAGTGAGACACTGACACTGACAGTTCTCTTTTTTGTTCTACAATTGTTGTTGCTTCCAGAGTAGGGGAGCAGTGTTGTACGATGTCCTGTGACTGCATGTGGGCTAAGGCTGGCTTTAGGAGTGACCTGCATGTTGCCCAGAAAACTGCTAACCAGGATTTCAGTGTAAAACAGACAGCTGAAGATTGATGAATTGACGAAGAAAGAAAAAAACGTCTGGAACAAGAGTGACTGTAGCATTCTAAAACGATCCAAACACATAAAAGGTGAAAAAGAATGCTGTTTGATAGGACAAAACACAACATGCAGATTTTTTGGGTAATCCCATTTGTCAAACTACAGAACAACACTTAAACGTGAAAAATGAGCGAAATGCTGTGTTCCAAAGAAAACTTCCAAATCAGTCATGGTGCACATTCAGTGATGAGGAGAAGTATCAGTGGTGATCACATAGGCAAATTAAGTTAGACTCAAGCCATTAATACATATCCCCAGCTAACACAGTGCAAGATGTTGGTGAGATGAAAAACTCATTAGAGAAAATTATTATGGGAGGTGGGATTTGAGCTCATTGTATAGCCTTCTTATTTGCTTACTTTGCATGGTCAGGCAGCACATTTGTCTGCCATGAGTTTTAGTCCAGCTGACAAGAAAGAACATGGCCAATGTTGCTGAACACTTTCTGATTTTAATAATAGAACTTGAAGTGGTAATGTTGTGTAGGCCATTCTTTTAATAGCCTTTACTTGCTAAATATATCAAAATGAGGTCATAAAATGATTATGTAACTCATAGAATCATTCTTTTGTGTCTTCTGCGTTTGTTTTTATCATCTTACAGTACAGTGACAATACAGTGACAAAATCTTGCACAAACTACTTTTCAGTACTGTGGCAAGTTGATTTTAAGAGAGATAATTTACTGTTTCATAGACTCTACAGAAACTTTAGCATTGGCTTTTTTTCAAAGAATTAAGTGAGAGCAAACTTTGCATGATGATAACTACTACAGAGTTTTACACTATAAATAGTCAAGTTTCAAGGTCATAGCAATGGAAATATGAAATTGAAAATTTCTTCTTTGCTTGGCAGGTTGAGTTCAAAAATGGAGATCAGAGTTTTTCTGATTTTTACAATAAGATCCAAATACATAAAAGTTTCAAAAGAATGCTGTTTATCAGGACAAGACAAAACCAGCAAATTTTCAGGGTAATCCCCTTTGTCAAGCTACAAAAATGACCCTTAACAGCTAAATGGTAAAAAATTGTGAAAAATGAAGTGAAAAGCTAAACCACTTATCTGTTTTTGGTTGAGTTATGTTGTTTATCTGTTTTTGGTTGAGCCATTTTGTTTATCTGTTTTTGGTTGAACTGTGTTGTTTTTCTGTCCAAACACTGGACAGGAAAACAACACAGCTCAGTCAAAAACAGTTAAGTGCTTTAGTTTTTTACTTAATTTTTCATCATTTTTGACCACTTAGGCTTAGCTGTTGTTTTGTAGGTTGACAAAGGGGATTACCCTGAAAATTGGCTGGTTGTGTGTTGTCCTAACAATAGTGGCCCTTGTGGGATGATTAAAGTTTTTTGATTTGATAAATAGCATCCTTTTGAACCTTTTATGTGTTTGGATCTTGTTTCAGAATGCTACCACTAGTAGCAGTCATTCTTGTTTCAGATTTTTGATTCTTAGAATGATAGCATGTACTGATGTAATCACAGTAATGAACATTATGCCATACAACTTTGACATGTATGTAAAAGTTATGATTGATGCATTTCCACCTATCGAAAAGCACTCTGGATGTTGCCTGGATTTTTTAATGTGAAGATTGAGAGATTACTGCTATTGTTAAGTTCCACACAGCCATTCTGGTTCAGAAGTCACAGCAGCATGGATAAAAACTATAAAAAAATAAAATAAAAACTATTAAAAATATGTTTGTGTGTGTGTGTGTGTTTTGTTTTTTAAATGTGGGTTAACTGAAGCTTTGCCCTTCTTGTTGCTGGGTTTTGTTCTTTGCTGTTTAGCTGTGACCAGGTGGGTGCATGTACCAGTAGTCGTGTGACCAATACTGCTGCTTTGTGCTGGTTGTAAAGATGCATGGGTCATGCTCACCTTTCAGCTGCTTTCATTTATTATTATTATGTTGTTGTTGTTTTTAGACTTAATTGTTGTGGAACTTATTTTTAGAGGAACTGTTGCGGCATGTTCTATCACCACGGCACATTTTGTCACCCACAAGAGGCTGATAAATCGTGCAGCCATTGTACCTTTTTTACTTTGATATCAGTACAGCTACATTGTGTGTGTGTGTGTGTGTGTGTGTGTGTGTGTGTGTGTGTGTGTGTGTGTGTGTGTGTGTGTGTGTGTGTGTGTGTGTGTGTGTGAGAGAGAGAGACTGACTGACTGACTGACTGACTGACTGAACGTTATGACGCAAGGCAGCCTGTCCTTGATACAATTACAACAGCCATTGTACCTTTTTTTACTTTGATATCAGTACAACTACATTGTGTGTGTGTGTGAGAGAGAGAGAGAGAGACTGACACTAGTGACAGACTGACTGACTGAACATTATTACGCAAGGCAGCTTGTCCTTGATACGATTACAACACATCCAAATCAAACAACAAAACTGAGTTTAAAATCTCATACTAACAGTAACACACACACACACTCTGCCCCCTTAGTATAGTATTCTTGAAAAGTCTGGCTCTGGTTATAAATCATGAGTGGTAGAGACATGCAGAGGGTTTGTGATTATCTGCCTTTAAAAAAATTAATTAATATTGTGTATGTAGGGGAAAGGTACCAGACTGTATTACTCAGTGTGTACTTCCTTTAGTAGTCTGGTATAATAGCAGTGTTATATGGAGCAGTGTTTCATGGCTACTTTGTGCATTTAGTGACACGTGAAGGTGTTGTGGGGGTTGTTGCAGGAGCACTTCATGCCATCGCTGAACCATGTGATGGTGGTCAGGATGCTGGTCAAGTACCTCCACTACTTTTCCAGCACTGCTGCCTCCGTCATCACCTCCCCCTACCAACAGCGCATGGAAACACATTTAGACCGTTTCAAAAAGTAACAGGGCATCACAAGATCCAAGCTGTCTCATTCTCTGACATTGTCTGACTCATTCCTGTCTCTAACACTGTCTGATACGTACTGTCTCTGACAGTGTCTTCTTCTTCTTCAGATGTTGCTTTACATCCATAGAAACCATAATTATGGACTTTCAGGGACATGTTATTCTGTGCTTGTCTCTCTGCCTCTGAGTCATGTTTTATTGTTGTGTGGTATATCTCTGGTGGAGTTTATGTCCCATGTATTTGCTTGCATGCCATTTGAGAGTTACCATAGGTGGCTCCAGTATTTATTGTGTTTGTGTGACATCTTTTGAGCACACATTAACTCCCTTGTTTGTTGATTCTGCACTGTGTATGTGCGTGTGCACGTGAGTGTGTGTGTGTGTGTGTGTGTGTGTGTGTGTGTGTGTGTGTGTGAGTGTTTTAACTGTACTGTACATACAGCCTAAGGTGCATTTCTATGGAACTGGAAGTCTGCTCAAAGGAAAAAGGTTATAAACAATATACTGCCCAAAGTCATAGTGAACTATATATTATATCCAAATTCTAGAGCTCTTTGGGTGGTTAGCTTCCAGACTGACTAACAGTGTGTTTACTCTAAGGGATCAAAAGTTGATCTTATTCATTTTTACTAAGAGACAAGAATAGTCTTGATGTTAGTTTTTTGTTAGGGATCAAGCATATGACCTAAGGTAAATAGAGGAGTGGGACAGGGTGGGGAGTGTGTGTGTGTGTGTGAGAGAGAGAGAGAGAGAGAGAGAGAGAGAGAGAGAGAGAGAGAGAGAGAGAGAGAGAGAAAAAAAAACACAACAACAACAACAACATATGTACATGTGTGTAAAAAAGAATGTTGAGCTTGATCAGTGGGGAATAGCGCAACAGAATTTTTTTGATTATTATTGTCAATGAGGAACAAAGAATAGGACCTCAAAAATTCAATTGTTTCCTCAGTGACAAAGAATATGTCTTAAGAATAAGATAATAAGATTATTATTTCTATGGAACAAAGAATACAGGTCTTATTAGATCCCCCCTCCCCCCCCCCCTTCTTTTTCTGAAGAACAAAGAAGCAAGTCTTTAGGTTATCTTGAGAAGTTTATTATCTCTGTGTGACCAAACGTATGACCAGCTTTTCCCATGAACAAAGATTAGGTCTTACCAGTATTACTATAAAAGTCATTTCTGAGGGACGAAAATTTTGATCTTAACATTACCCACAAAAATGGTCTTAAAGAGTCATTTTATTGTGCAAAGAAGAGGATTTTAAGCTTGGTCCTAGATTATGACTGAAATTTTGTCAAGAAAACAACAACCCAAGAACTTAATTTATGCATGTTTACTTTGTAAAGAGTGTAAACATCTAGCAATTCACACTTGTTCATTTAATGCATCATGTTGGTTAAAACCACTGATGCTGTTTGAATAACATGATATCAACACAGGGATTTGCACAGTGTGAGAGTACTCTGTATGAATCAGGTGTTTTGCAATTTGTTTTATCCTTCCTTTTTTTTTTTTTTTTTAAATAAAGCTGATACAGCAAGCCTACAGATCAAATATGTATAGTTCACTATGGCCAGCTCATTACAAATTGTAGTCTTGAATAGCATCCATTTGTGAATGGAGAATGCTGAAAGTGGATTTAATTTTGAGAGGTAAAGGCCCAGTGCATAATTTTTTTTCTTTGTGCACACATAAGAAGCATCGAATGTCAGAAGATGGCATTTTTTATATGAACAGCAGCTTTTGTAATTCATTCTGATTCTATTAAAGTAGAATTGTGGTAACAAATAAACAAGACTAAGTTCAGTGCAGCTACTATGTGAGTATGTGTCTGAGGTGAGAGCAAGAGCAGCTAAGCTCTGCACAATTATACAGGATGTGAATGTGTCTGAGGTGAGAGCAAATGTCAATCAAAATTGAAGTGGGAGTGGCAAGAAGGCTTAGTGCCTGTCACTCAGAACACAAAAGGCTACAGCTGTATGTGGGTGGGGAGGGGGTAGGGGGTCAGCCTGCATTTAGATATGTGTTGAGAGAACTGAATTTCACTACACCACAGTCGCAGAGTGAGAGACAGCCAGCCTCTTATTGATCTTGAATGCGCATTCAGCACTTCTAGGGGGCTGGACACATATTTGAGAATAATCTAGGTTGGTACAGGGGATGGCTGTTGGGGTGGGGGGGGGGGGGGGGGGGGGGAAATCGGATCAGAAATCTGCTTTAGAAATCAGTGTTGTTGACTCCATTTTTTTGTTTGTTTGGTCGCAAGCAGACATCTGGTCTTGCATGTTAGGCTGTCGTCTGTCACATCTGAATGCTAATAGACTATGGCACATGTTTGTAAAATGCGTGTATGTAGGCCAGTGCTGATACATCATTTTTGAAAGCCATGGGAGAACAGTGCATGCGACCTCTTGTGGGAGGGGGGGAGGGGGGGGGTGACATCTGCAGAAAGTAACGTAGTAGCTTCTGATTGGCTGCACATGTTAAGGCTGTCATTGTGTTGATACGGCTATGTGTAGGGATCCGATTGGCTGTCTTCCTGTGCATTTTTTGTTGTTTTGTCACAAAGTATATGGACTATTTGTCTGACTGAAATTAATCAAATTAATCCCAACCTTCTTCTTATGAAGGGGTGGCAGGGTAATGTGATTGCTTCTGAGCTCCACCAGTTTTGCTGTACTGGTTTACACACTGTCTGAAAAAGAAAGAAAAAAACTGACTGCCTGCTTGTGGTGCAGAGACTGGTTCTGGTACATGTGTGTGTCCCTTGATGATTGAAGTCACTGTACGTGATACAAATTTTATGTTTACTGCATTGGTCCATCTTCCCCATAGCAGAGAGCTTACACAGTGGGTTTGGGTGGATTACTGCAATGCATATTTAGAACATTTCTACAGACCTTTACTGCTGCACATAGCCAGTAAACTTGGATGAGGTGTTCAACTAGCTATAGAAAGTTGTTGTTTTTAAATCGTTTTTAGTGATATTGGTAGCTTATGTAAAACTTTGTGAGCTGTTTCTTACACATGGACACAAAAGTTATGAACTAAACTCAAGACTAAAACCCACTATCCTACTAGATTAGTCTGCTTTGAATTTATAATACTAGCTTTTTTTTTTTTTTTTTTAAATCATCAGAGCTGTTTCATATGCAATGTCATCGTCATTTTTTAATGGAAAATAATGTCTTTCTTAAAACTTTAGGAAAAAATCATGCACTAGCAACAGTTCTTTGGGGCCAGATAGTTTTCATATTCACTGGCCCTGTGGGCTGGTCACAATTGTTCAGCTTTCACAGGCCTGTAGAGTGTAATCAACATCCATACACCCATAGTCTAGCTTAAATCTTCCTCAGCTGTTAGGTAGTATTATATATTTGATGTGTAGACAGGCTTTTTAATTATGTGTTTCAACACATGTATGTGACGAGGTGCTGTGTTTGTATGCAAGTCATCATGGGAGGTGTACTGTTGTGTGTGTGTGATGGTGTGTGATGTTTGTGTCCAAGTCATTGTTGGAGGTGTACTGATGTGTGTGTGTGTGTGTGTGTGTGTGTGTGTGTGTGTGTGTGTGTGTGTGTGTGTGTGTGTGTGTGTGTGTGTGTGACTGTGTATATATATATGTGTGTGTGTGTGATGATGTGTTGTGTTTGTATGCAAGTCATTGTGGGAGGTGTACTGTTGTGTGTGTATATAATATATAATATGTGATGGTGTGCTGTGTTTGTATGTAAGTCATCATGGAAGGTGTACTGTTGTGTGTATGGATGTGACGTGTGCTGTGTTTGTATGTAAGTCATCATGGAAGGTGTACTGTTGTGTGTATGGATGTGACGTGTGCTGTGTTTGTATGTAAATCATTGTGGGAGGTGTACTGTTGTGTATGTGTTGGTGTGCTGTTTGTATGTAACTTTGTCAGTCACTGTGGGAGGTGTACTGTTGTGTGTATGTATGTGATGCATACTGTGTATGTAAGACGGTGGGAGGTGTACTCTTGTGTGTGGCACTGTGATTGGTACGCTGTGCATCAAAGACACCAATGACTGAACATAGTCATAATGTGCCTTTACTGTCTGACAGGACAGTGATATCCCAGACAGTTCAGAAGAAGTTGTACTGGTTCCTTCGTCATGCCTTTGACCGCTGGCCTCTGGACTGCTACTTCAGAATGGTGAGTACCCCCTCTCCTGCATGCAGCAATAATTTGAAGGGGTTTCACCCTCAGTCGTTTGAAAGCTAATGTCCACATAACTGAACTCTTAGGAAACCCCATGTGTACAAGCCGTCCCCTGAAACTGATGGTTGTAACCCTAGAACATAATTCATCCTGTGTTGGGAGTGGAGAGCATGTTTGTGATGAGGATGGCAGGCACTTGTGTGCGTGTTGATCTCTGCACGGCTGTGCGTTTGTGGTATGGGTCTCTCTTTTTTTTTCTGTGTTTGCATATGTAAGTACCCAGTAGTGGGTAGGTGTGCATGCACATGTTGCCTGTGCTAGCAGATTATGCACAAGGCTAGTGTCTCGGGTAGGAGTGAAGTGAAAGCAGTGGCTGATGTTGTTCAGACAGAAGAGGCATCCATCTTGTTTTGCTTGTTGCAGGTGCTGGAGACGTGGCTGAGCTACATCCAGCCATGGCGCTACACGGACATCAGGCAGTACAGACGTGACAAAGAGAGTGGGTGGCGCAAAAAGGAGACCAGGGAGCGCATGGTTGAAGACAAGTGGTCAGGAGTCTCTTCACTTCACTTTGGAGGGAGGGGTGTGGTCAGAGAGTTTTGTCCTGTCATTTGGACTTGGAGGGGATGGGGTGTGGTTAGGGAGTCTCTGTCATCTGAACTTGGAGGGGAGGGGGTGTGGTTAGGGAGTCTGTTCACTTAACTTTTTTGGAGGGATGGAGTTTGGTTAGGGAGTCTTTTCATGTCTGTTGGAGGGGATGGGATGTGGTCAGGGAGTCTGTTCACTTCATTTTGAGGGGATGGGGTGTAGTCTTTTCCTGTCACTTGGAGGGGAGGGTGTGTGGTTAGAGAGCCTTTTCCTGTCTGTTGGAGGGGAGGGAGGTGGTGGTCAAAGTCTTTTCATCAGTTCATTTCTGTTGGAGGGGAGGGGGTTGTCAAGGAGTCTCTTCACTTCATTGTTGGAGGGGATGGGGTGTGGTCAGAGAGTGTTCATGCCACTTTGTTGGAGGGGATGGGGTGTGGTCAGAGAGAGTGTTCATGCCACTTTGTTGGAGGAGATGGGGTGTGGTCAGAGAGAGTGTTCATGCCACTTTGTTGGAGGGGATAGGGTGTGGTCAGAGAGATTGTTCATGCCACTTTGTTGGAGGGGATGGGGTGTGGTCAGGGACCTCAGCTGGTTGTTTGGTCCAGTAAAGTAATAGTGTTGTGTTGGTTGTTACGGAGAGTATTGTCTGTGCTGGATGTCAGGTAGGGTAAAGTGCCTGTTGCTAATCACAGATGGTAAGTGTCTTGGTTGTCAGGCCCGGTAAAGTGTGAGTGTTAGTTGCTGTGGAGGTTATAGCTTTGTTGGTTGTGGGGACCGGTATGGGTTGTTGCTAATGTCAAGGAGGGTGAAGTGTCATCTTTATGCGGTGCCTCCTGGTTGCAGGTGTCCATTTATAGAGGACAACCTGCTGTTCTACACGGTGCTGTTCCAGGAGTTGTTGCCCCGACTGCATCGCATGGACCTCACCTCCCCACAGAGTGCCTACATGTTGTTCAGGGTGTCCAAGGTGACCCATGCCTTTCCCACTCTGTGTGTGTGTGTGTGTGTGCGTGTAACTTTAAGGAAGGGAAAGTCGGTTTTCCATCTTTTTGGATGGTCGCTGTATTGAAACACGCAATTATGAAAATGATTTGTAAAAACTTTGCTGTGTAGATTGTTGCGTGTTTCTTGTAGTGTAATGATGTATTGCATTGCTGTCCCTGTTGTTTGTTTCAGGTGTTCATGACCCCCAACTTGGCCACCTTGATTGCCACTGGTGAGTGCCTTTAGACCAGGCTGTTTGATACTGATGGTGCTGTTAATGATGATCTTTACAGTAATAGTTGTTTTAACTGAAATGATATTGGTATTTTGTTTATTGCTGTTTGACATGTTATATCTAGATCTCTGAGCCCAATTTGTGATTTGGTGACTTGTGTTAGACCTTGATAAGATCCCTTGTGGTTGACTAGGCATTAAATATCAAGAATCATTACATCCCTTTGCTTAGAGCAGACATGCAGGCTTATTCTGCAGAACAGGTGAGATGTCTGTGTGTGCAGCCATTTGTTTGCAGTGTCTTGCTGTCACACAGCAGCTACTGGTGTTCAAAGGTAGTCATTTACAACAGCAGCCATAGTCCTGCAGTCACGATTGTTTTTAGTTCTCTCTGCAGTGGTTCTTAGGATGGGAGTTGTGATGAAGGTCATTAAGCTTTCTCATCTAGATGTTCATAGTTTCTTACCATAATGTGGTATCCCACTTTTTTTTCTGGTTTTGCACTTGAATGAGTCATCTTAGCTGAATTGCTCTTCTTTTCATTGTTTCAGTTTGTTGAACAATGCAGCTAATAAATGACAGTATTGAGAGAATACTGCTCTACATGAATGGATGAATATTGTTATCTGTCTTTAAGGCGAGTACTAACATTAGGATGCTGGTGTAACTATTTTGTTATGTCAGAGAGGTGAAAGGTTAAGGTCAATACTAACATTGGGATGCTGGTGTAACTATTTTGTTATGTCACAGAGGTGAAACGTTAAGGTTAGTACTAACATTGGGACACTGGTGTAACTATTTTCTTGTGTCACAGAGGTAAAAGGTTATGGTCAGTACTAACACTGGGATGCTGGTGTAACTATTTTGTAGTCAGAAAGGTTAAGGTCAGTACAGTACTAACATTGGGACACTGGTGTATCTATTTTGTTGTGTCACAGAGGTGAAAGGTTAAGGTCAGTACTAACACTGGGATGCTGGTGTAACTATTTTATAGTCAGAAAGGTTAAGGTCAGTACAGTACCAACATTGGGACACTGGTGTAATAAATGATGTTGCTGTGTCACAGTGGAGCAGGAGGTGTGCGATGTGGGACTGACTGTACCCTTGAGTCACACGGCGGAGCTGGGGGGCAGCTACCTGTCTGCCAGCCGTTTGCAGCCCCCGGCCCCCACCCTGCCCCCCCAGCTGTCAGAAATGGAGGTGGCGGGCTTCCAGTATCAGCCACTCTTCTGTGAGCGCTCTTGCCATGTGGTGGGTGCCGGTGGCCTTTTGTGTGTGTGTTGGTGTGAAGAGGTGGAGTACACCTGTAGTGTATCAGCTGTTGCAAAAAGTCAGCACTGTATCTCCTGGTATCAGTCTCAAGAGATTCTCGTGAAAATGAGATGCACTGAGCCCGTAAAATGACATCACAGCCAAGCCGAGTTTGACATGTCTCTGTTATTTCAGATTAATAACTGCGTGTCATGCAGACTTTCACACCAAACCTCGTGACAGGCTCACAATACAGCACTCAGTGAAAATCAGCACAATTTCTGAGTGAAATCATTGACATTGTACATGAAGGATTATGAATACTTCAAACCTTTTAAGACATGCAAGGATTCGTTAGGATACCAGGTGAATTTTCGGCAATGCTAGGTATAATGTGTGTCATACCTTGACCCAAGCATTCTTTTTCATCAGCAGCAAACAAAACATGTGCTCTTCAAACTCAGGAAATGTGGGCTATAAATAGCTTGACCAATCACTTTCAGCTTGTTGGTCAAACTTGCTGGTCAGTTTTACAAAACATTCAGTATTGTACCCACAGTGACAAGGTGTTGCATTTGTCTCTAGTGTGACCCATTTAGCCATTCACTGTATATCATGTATTTGACAGACCAGCATACTATAAAATATACACTATAAAATATATTGAAAACTACCCCATGTCATTCAGTTCTCAGTGACTCAAAGATCTTTGCCATTTAGATTTTGGGCAGGATATTTCCCTGATTTTGCCTTTAGCCCTGAAGAACAAGTGTTTTTTCTCTTCCCATAGTGATGCTACAGTACAGGCCCAGGGTCAATTTGGATATTTGTTATGGTGATGCTACAGGCCCTTGATGTGTTAGATATTTGTTATGGTGATGCTACAGGCCCCTGATGTCTTAGATATTTGTTATAACTTATGGTGATGCTACAGGCCCCTGATGTCTTAGATATTTGTTATAACTTGGTGATGCTACAGGCCCATGATGTGTTATATATTTGTTATAGTTGTGCTATATGTTAAATATTTGTTATGGTGATGCTACAGGCCCCGGATGTGTTGAATATTTGTTATAGACATATTACAGTCCTTTGATGTGTTTCATGTTTGCTATGATGACAATACAGGCCCAAGGTGTGGCTTTGTTTTCCGTCTCCAGATGCAGATCCTGATGCAGAAGGCAGCAGATGCTCATGCTGTGGTCACGTCCCTGCCCCCAGTGGCACCCTCATCGGGTGGAGCCTTTGCCTGGCTCTGGTCACTTCTGGACAGTGACTGGGGTCATGGTGGGCTGGACACACACCACAACACTGCACGACACCTGCAGCTGGCTATTGAATACATCGCTAAAATTTTCAACGTCAGTAACCTCACCGTTGTTAGTCACATCTTAAAGTGTCAGTCATTTCTTCATTATCAGAGACACCTCAAGCCAAACTGGTGTCAGAAAAACACAGTGTCGGTCTCCCCTATAGTGTCGGTCTCATGTCAATAACACTGCATCAGTCTCCCCATCACTGTCAGTACATGGGCCATGCCGTTAGTGACACAGAAATGCAGTGGTGTGTGGAAAGGGGAGATGCACACCTGCTGGCATTTGGTATTTTGTGCAGAATCTGCTGGTACTACAATTCCCACTTTGTACCCAGATACATTTTACTGCATGTAGTACAAACAAAGTGACATGTACTGAGAGTGTAATTGGATATACAATGTGGAGGGGATGGGGGTGGGGGTATGCGTTTTCTTCTGGGGTGGAGTGGGGGGGGGGGGGTTCTGGGGTAGCAGGGGTATCTTGCTCTGCAAGGCAACATACCCCGTTTTCTCCCTGCTTTTTCTTTTTAGATTGTCTGGCACTGGTTTACTTGTGCTTTGATTTCCAGTTGCCTGTGCCTGACTGGTTGCCGGAGGGTCATCAGTCAAAGAACATCACCAACGACTCCACGCTGGTTGACGAGGATGATACTTTGCCTGAATGTGTGTACACTGATTTTGAGGTGCCACAGCTCACAGACCGCGGCAAATACCAGGTCAGCATATTAATCAAATGACCGCTCTGCCTTCCTTTCTATCCAAAGCATGCATCCCACAGCGGAAAATGGACTTACTCTAGCATGGTGTGGATGGTCTGTGTATAACAGAATTATAGGTAGTGTATAGTCACTGTATGATAGTATGTACCATTGGTGTAGTTTTGGGTAGGAGTGCCAATTACAGTCATCAAGGTCATCTCAGACACTGTCTTTGTCACATCATTCAAATTGTATATGCTGATAGCCCACATTGAGTGTTGCTCATTCAAAGCAGTTTTGGTTGACATAATTTTAGAATCAGTTTGGCGTCATAAACATCAGAAAAGAAACATGGTTTCAGAATCAGTTTGGCTTCATAAACATGACAAAAGAGACCTCAACCTGCGTTTGCTCAGGAATGTCTCGTTCAACTGATTTGCACTTCTTATGATTGTGATTTTCATAGACACAGTCAAGTACACAGTGCATGTGGTGACTTTGGTGTGTGTTTTAAGGAGAGATGACCAACACTTCCAGACTGTAACAATATTCATGATGGCTTTTTTCTTTCTTCAGAAATTATAAGTTTGGTGTTTGAACTTTGCATAATAATAATGTCCATCAAACTGCATGCTCATGCGTGATACGCAGGCCTTAGAATATTCTGAAGGTCATTCGAGAACCAAAATGAAAATGTTAACTTGCATTTATCCATTTTTACCAGCAGTTGAGTAAGCATTTTACCATTCTTCTTGGGGTTACAGATCATCAACAACTTACGACGATTTCAGCACTGGGAGATAGGTGACCCTGACCTTCAACCCATCCGCAGTTTTGAGAATGCTACCCTGGTTCGGTTTTTGTATCAAGTGTGTGCTGCATTGAATTCTCGTGTGAGTTTTAGATTTTGCATTTGTATGCATGATCAATTGTTTGCTGGCTGCCAGAAATCTGGGCAGTGTTTGAAACAGAATGACAATGTGCTTTAAGGTGTTCTGCCAAGAGGGTAAACATGTCTATTCCATGGTTTGACTGCAAACTCGTTTAATTTTAATAACATTTTGTGGCTTTCCCATGATATGGTTCCATGAATAGAAATGTTAGATGTCCCTTCCTAGATTCTACAGACCACAATCTGCCTTCCTGCTTCATGGCACTTCCTTTTCTTCCCATCCTCCCCAAATACAAAGTGATGTGTGGCGTAAACAGTAAGTCAGACTCCTATAAGTTTGTGATATGAAATTTGTGAAGAGTGGAATTGTTTACATGATGAATTGTAATTCAGTTTTGGTGAAGTGTTGGGTGCGACTGAGTCTTCTTGCAGAATTTGAGTGCTCTGTGGAAGAGCTTTTTTAAAACTGGTAGATCTTGGAGGGTGAGGCAAGATATATACTGTGAGGGCTTGTGCAAGCTCATGAAAGTATGGTTTTTGTTGTGTGTTTTTTTGTCACCAGTTCAGTGATAAGATCAAGCAAGCGTACGAGCGCCACGACTGGCTGGGCCACCTGGCCAAAGTGTACCTGGCCCCGCCCCTTTCGCCCAGCCAGCCCCTCCAGTCTCCAGTGCCCCTGGATGTTGCCAAGAGACTGAGAGAGCCACGCCTCAGCCTGCGTGTGCTGGCCTCGTACCGGACACTGGTGCTGCTGGGTGTGCTGTACCTTGTGCTTCGCGCCTGGCTGGGCACCGGCCCCCTCACCTTCATGCTGCTGCTGGCCCTGGGGCTGCTTTTCTATGGAGTGGTCTGTGTGGCCGTCATGCAGGTCAGGGAATGGTGGCACAGATAAAGGCTGGCCCACACTATCCTCACAAAACTGGACTGAGAGAGAATTTCCCCTTACTGACTGACGATGCTTGTGCCTGAGAGAATTTCCCCTTATTGACTGACGATGCTTCTGCCTGATAACATTACTTGCCAGCAGGTGCAACCTCTACTACAGCTGTGTGTCCTGTTATTCATCATTCTGCTAAAGTGAAGGGCCTCTGGATTCCATTTGAGACAAAGTGTAGGGCAGGGACAGCAGGCACAAGGCAGTGGTTTGTGTGGATGGGTGGCAAATGTTTGTAACTTACGCTGGTCACTAGGAATAGGAGAGCAGTAGAAGAGAGAAGGAAAAGAGATGTCTGCATGAATGCCATCTGGAAGTTTTAGTTTTATCAAGTTTACATAAATAAAAGTGGGTTGTTGTTTTTTACGGGGTGGCAGTTTTATAACCAGATTACTTTCAACACTTGCCTCTTGGAAGAAGAAAATATTCAGCTGACTGGGAACAGGTTTTTAATTATGTTCTGCATGGTGTGCATGCAAATGTGGTGCAATGTGTGTAAGGTGGGTGCAAGCATAGTGTAATGTGTGTGTGGTACAAAATGGGCTGCCAACACAAAGAGGCAGGGCATTGAAAACTTTCTTCACATTATGCATGTGTTCATGGCCAAATAAAATGTAGTAAACACTGCCCCGTTTCTGATCTGAGTTTCTGTTGTTTGTCTAGTTGTTATGTTTCTTTGCTGTCCATTTGGTTTGCATGAAAAACTGTAGGGTACATCATGTTATGATCAGTTCTAGTAATGTGATCTCCCAGTCTATTTACACTTTCATTCAAAAATGCCTTTTGAAATAAAGGTAGAAGTGAATTCTCAAACATTCACCTCCATTTCTGACATTTTCAATGTCATACTAATTGAAACTTTATTCAAACACCTTTAGGATCATTATGCTAAATTTTGATTTGGTTTTCTTTAGAATTTGACTGCAATGAAACAACTGACCAGTTGAAATGCTGCAAATAATGCAGAATGACACAAATGAGAGATGAAGAAAAGTCTTGAGGCCTGCAACATGCCCTAATTGCTTATGCAGTAGCAAGTCAGCCATTTGCTTCAGGAAAACGGGTAAATCCTGTCTCATATCTTTTAGGCTTCATCTTCTGAAGTTTGTGGTCGTATCGTACACGGTGTTTCGCAATGGCAACCCAACCCTCCATCACCCCATACCCCACTCCCTGCAGGCCTCCGCTTGCCACATTCACTTCCCCTCTGCCCCAGCCTCCCCTACCACCCTCATTACCCCTTTACCCTCCCATGGACCATTTCCCTTTGCTGCCCCCCCCCCCCCCCCCACACACACACACACACAAACACCATACTCCTGTTTACCCCTCCCCCAACTCTCTTGGCCCTCAGATACTGACGGTTTGCTGCAAAAGTATTAGCCAATCCCCCCCCCCCCCCCCCCCCCCCCCCACACACACGGGACAGAAATGATCTCACTGGCGATGTAGCTTCTGCATCCGCTGTTGAATCTTTCCAATCACGTCTTCCAAAACTGCTACCCAGAGGTTAAGCCCCTGACCCACCGGTAAGTAGGGTTGATGATGGGTCCACTCCCAGTGACCGCTACGATAGCCGGACTGGCCTGGTCTGAGACATAAAAAGCTGGTGCGTCACCCAGAACTCAGTATGCCCGCGTGTGTGTCTATATATTTTTTTTTTCTGTTTTTCTTTACTTATGCGCAAACCCTAACAGTGATGGACTATATAAAGATCAAGATCTATCCCATCTCCCTTAAGTTTGTCGTCTGCATGTGACAAATTTTATTTCCGCGCTGGAGAGTTTCTGCTGGTAAAGTACGCGCGCAGGTCCAAGGGAAAAAACTCTTGCAAATGCTCACAGAAGCAAGGCAGCATTTGTTACTTCCCATTTACATTGTTGAACTGTATCATTTGCATAATCAACTCGACCTCTGACGTAATTTATATCATGAGTCGGCTATTTCCGTGTTACGTAATGCTAATTAACAATCGGTAGTTTCCGTAATAAAGGGACTGCAGGCAAGAAATGATTACGTCCCTTGCTTTCATCGGGGGGAGGTAACTATGGATTTCCTTTTGAGCGGAAGAATTGACGCAATTGTTTCCCTTAGACCATTCCTCGTCGACTTTTCCGTTTCATGGCGGCAATGGTTTGATTTTCACACTTCATACTGTGATACAATGTCGGTGAATTTTTGTTCGTACGAATACTGATGAACATTGCCATAAAAAATGATCGTCAGTTTACAGATCGCTATTTAAGTCATCGATTCTGTTACTGCATCATGATCTTCCTCCATTAATGACCATCGGCCACGAAACTGGCAAGCCGTGACAGAACCGCCGCATGGCCTTGCGCAGAGCCCATTTTGATGGATGCGGTGGTCAGTGTCCTTCACTCAGCCCAGTCAACCGGTGCGGTTATATCAGGGAGATTTTGGATGATAGAGGCATGTGAGAATTTTGGAATGGATTCGTAGATTGTTTTATGAGGTCAGCTTAGTACAATAGTTGAGCCGACAGACTTTTCGAGAGAAAAAAACAGTTGGAGTTGTGCTGGCGATGAGATGAATGGAGTGGAGTGGAGTGGTGGTTTACATGTAGAGATTCAGCCGTGTTACGAGTTTACTTGGTTAACAGTATTTATATTCTGAAAGCACAACCACTGAACCAGTTACTATGAATGACTAATGTTCTGATCTACTCAGGCATCTATGTCAGCTGTGCCTGTGAGATCAGTTAACAGTATTTATTCTAAAGTTAGTTATTTAGACTCAGACAGCTATGTTACTTTGTTAGTTATTTAAATTCACAGTTATTCAGTTCAGACTCAGCCGGATGACCATATTTATTCTAAAACACAGCCAGCAATACTGTTCAGACTCAAAGAGAGCAATACTTGTCATCCACATACATGTACAACCTGAACCAGGGTCACTGTAAAGACGTAACCATGGTTACTACTATTCAGACTTGGACAGCTACATCAGTACATGTAATATTATGCACAAGGTCAGCCCTTAACTACAGATGCTTCTGTAATGATTCCAAAACATAACCATGGTTGCTGTTCAGACTTGGACAGCTATATATATTAATAAAGGTTATTGCTCCAGTTGATGTGCCAGTGTTTTACACAGATACTGGTCTCCCATGCATTTCTGAATATTGTCATAGTTATTTACAACCAACTTCTGAGACCCTTGCCCATGTCATGTCACTGATGTCATAATTACTATACTTGTGTCTCATTACCGTTAATGTTTTATGAGAAATAATTAAATGTTCTGATGCACTTCCCCTTTGTGCACTGGAATAGATGTGGCTAGCTAATCTTACACCAGTATTATACATACTCTTTACTTTGTACTGTGAATTTGGAAGTATGTTTGGCGCTTGTATAGTCTCCCTGATATAACCATCATGGTTGACTGGGCTTTAAAAACCTGGTTCCATTCTTCCACTTGTATGGCACTTGATTACCTGACATTGGCTGATGTCATCCAACTTGATTAGTTTCCCTAAGTGCATGCTTACTTTCCACTAGCTTGGTTAGTTTTCCCAGCTATATTTTCCATTGGCTTGGTTAGAATCATTGCCCTGATGTAACTGTAATGGTTGACTGGGCATAAACACCAATCTACTTACTGGTTAGAATCAACATACAAGGGAGTTAATTAGCGCTTGAAATACATAACACAAGTACAACAACAATGTCCTTAATTAGCGCTTAAATACGTAACACAAGTACAACAAAGATCCGAGTTGCCTACAGTAGCTCTCACGTGGCATGCGTCCAGATACAAGGTCCGTAAACTCCACCAGAGGTACATCCTCTAATTAGCTTGGTTAGTTTCCCCAAGTGCATGTTTACTTCCTACTACCTTGGTTAGTTTCCCTAAGTGTATGTTTACTTTCCATCAGCTTGGTTAATTTCCCTCAGTGTATATTTTCCATAAGCTTGATTAGTTTTCCTAAGTGTATGTTTTGTTTCCATTATGCATTAGCTTGGTTAGTTTCTCTAAGCATATATTTATTTTCCATTGGCTAGGTAGCCGAAGTGTACAGTGGGCTGGATGCATTAATGAAGTCAGAAAACTTTCAACAGCCAATGCTCTTGGGATATGAAACGCTTGTGACTGTAGTTGCAACTACAAACTTACCTTGGCATATTCATCTAGACATGGTAAGCATAGTCTCAATGACAAAATGTGTCAACATGTTCAGCCTGATACAGGGACAAATTCAGTCAATATGCACAGGTGGAAAACAGTTAAGTGGTGCAACTACAAATTGTCATTCTTAAGACAGCACCATATACAGCACCACATATACATGCAGGACGTGTTCTGATCAGCATGTAACATTCACATACATAACACAGAATGATGTAACATTCACATACATAACACAGAATTATGTAACATTCACACAGAGGGTTGGGACAGACCAGTATGTAGCATGTCTGAAAGAAAGAACAAGACACACAAAGAATATAACTTAAGTCATGTCTAGATCAGTATGTACCCCCCTCCCTCCCACCACACACACTTGCACATACATGTGTACACAAAATGTTGCTAAATCCTTCAGTTTGTTCAAGATTTTTACTGTAAAAAAAATTGTCATAAACATGAAAACAATGGCCTTGGTATTACAATAGCTGTTTGCTCTCTCTCTCTCGCACAAAACACACTTCCTTCCTTCAACTCATCCAAAGAAGCAAAGTTTTCTCTCTGCACATACACACACACACATTGCATGTTTTCACAAAGCATGGTGTGTTTTTGTCAACACATCGAAAAGTAAATCCATTGCAAAACTCCTGTTTTGTGAGGAAACTATATGTGCCATAATCATGTGATGGGTGTGGAGTCACCCATACCTTTTGAAGAGGCAGCATTTTTATTTTGTGTGCCATACATCATGAGTGTTTTGAAACACTGTTTTGAAACTTTAAAAAACAAAAAAACAAAAACAGTATGGGTATGGTCACACCCATAACCAACCAGCTGGTATATTTACTGAAACACTTGTATGAAAATGATGGTGCAGTCACACCCACAACATAGGTGTGACTGCACCATCATTTTCATACAAGTGTTTCAGTAAATATATCCTGGGTCTTACTTGCAGGATCCAGTGCGTCCCTCACACACCTCCCCTGCACGACTCCCCTGTCCACTCTCCCCCCCCCCCCCCATCCCTCTCCCACCTCCCACCCCATCTGTGCCACATGTCCACTGTGAGGGGAAAGGACAGGTGAAGACAGAGGGGGAGGGAAGTGGACAGGTGAGGACAGATGGGGAGGGGAGAGGACAGGTGAGGTCCACTTCCCTCCCACTCTGTCCTCCCCTGTCCACTTCCCTCCCCTTCTGTCCTCACCTGTCTACTCCCCCCCCCCCCCCCCCCCTACCTGCCCACTTCCACCACTTTGCAGACGTCCTGAGGCAATACACTGTCTTTCACAGCATACAGGTCTTTATGCCAGCAGCAGGAACACACACCAAGGTCCCTGTCATCAGCACCATTATTCTCTCCCACTGATGCGGAGAGACCACTAAGCAACAATGTAAAGTTTCCCTGGAAAGCTATACTCCTATAACAGGCAATGAGGCTAAGGAACAAAAGCACAGAACATGGTTCAAGTACCATTTCTGGCAGCAAACCATCTGCAGTGGAATGACACTGACCAGTTTTTTACACTGTCATAGTGCCGACAGACTTACATGCACCTTCAGTCATAGCGCTGCCAGATTTGTACGCATGTCTAGCCATAACCACCAGTTTTGCAAGCACATCCAGTCAGATAGCCACCAGACATGACCACACATCCAGTCAGAAAGCCACCAGACTTGACAGCACATCCAGTCAGATAGCCACCAGACATGACCACACATCCAGTCAGAAAGCCACCAGACTTGACAGCACATCCAGTCAGATAGCCACCAGACATGACCACACATCCAGTCAGAAAGCCACCAGACTTGACAGCACATCCAGTCAGATAGCCACCAGAGTTAGACAGCACATCCAGTCATATAGCCACCAGACTTGACAGCACATCCAGTCAGATAGCCACCAGAACTGACAACACATCCAGTCAGATAGGCACCAGACTTGACAGCACATCAGTCAGCCACCAGACTTGACAGCACATCCAGTCATATAGCCACCAGACTTGACAGCACATCCAGTCATATAGCCACCAGTCTTGACAGCACATCCAGTCATACAGCCACCAGAGTTGACAGCACATCCAGTCAGATAGCCACCAGACTTGACAGCACATCCAGTCATATAGCCACCAGAGTTGACAGCACATCCAGTCAGATAGCCACCAGACTTGACAGCACATCCAGTCATATAGCCACCAGAGTTGACAGCACATCCAGTCATGATGCTGCTGTACTCACACACACATCCAATTATAATGCTGCCAGATTCCAATGCCCAGTACTCCATTGCCCTACCAACAGACCCCACACTTTCCAACTGACAAACTGAAAACTTCCCTTTAAAACAACCAGCTGGTTTTGTCATTCACTTCAGGAGCATTTTTCTGAAGTCATTGTTGCTCATCATGGCTTTAGCTCCAGTATCACTTCCCTCCCCTGCAGCAGCACCTGTACTGCCACTGGCCACTGCTGGAGGCTTGTGGGAAGGTGTAGCGCCAGGTCGCTGCACAGCTCTGGGGACGAGGGTCACCTGTGTTCTTGCCTTGCCACGCCTGCAACACCCAGATAAAGATTGAGACTGTCCTGCAATGACTTACCATCTGCTTCAAAATTATGCCCGTTATGAAACAGTCTGTGTCCATATAAAAAGAGAAAACAAATCAGTCGTACAAGTCATTTTCAACCACAGTGCTTACCTCACTCATGTAAACTAACTGTTGATTTAAGTGTTGTATTTTGCTTGTTTATACTATATTCCTACAGATCAAAGATCACAGCACATCATAGCTCCAAACAATGCACAGAGCCAGTCATAGCTCCAAACAAGGCACAGAGCCAATCATAGCTCCAAACAATGCACAGAGCCAATCATAGCTCCAAACAACGCACAGAGTCAATCATAGCTCCAAACAACGCACAGAGCCAATCATAGCTCCAAACAACGCACAGAGCCAATCATAGCTCCAAACAACGCACAGAGCTAATCATAGCTCCAAACAAGGCACAGAGCCAGTCATAGCTCCAAACAACGCACAGAGCCAATCATAGCTCCAAACAACGCACAGAGCCAATCATAGCTCCAAACAACGCACAGAGCCAGTCATAGCTCCAAACAACGCACAGAGCCAATCATAGCTCCAAACAACGCACAGAGCCAATCATAGCTCCAAACAACGCACAGAGCTAATCATAGCTCCAAACAACGCACAGAGCCAATCATAGCTCCAAACAACGCACAGAGCTAATCATAGCTCCAAACAATGCACAGAGCCAGTCATAGCTCCAAACAACGCACAGAGCTAATCATAGCTCCAAACAATGCACAGAGCCAGTCATAGCTCCAAACAACGCACAGAGCTAATCATAGCTCCAAACAATGCACAGAGCCAGTCATAGCTCCAAACAATGCACAGAGCCAGTCATAGCTCCAAACAACGCACAGAGTCAATCATAGCTCCAAACAATGCACAGAGCCAATCATAGCTCCAAACAACGCACAGAGTCAATCATAGCTCCTGATAATGTGCACAGCAAGCCATAGCTCTTAACGATGCACACACAGCAAGTCAAAGTTCCTAAAGATGCACACACAGCAAGTCAAAGTTCCTAAAGATGCACACACAGCAAGTCAAAGTTCCTAAAGATGCACACACAGCAAGTCAAAGTTCCTAAAGATGCACACACAGCAAGTCAAAGTTCCTAAAGATGCACACACAGCCAGCCATAGGTGATAATGATGCACACAGTTAAGCAAACCCTCTGCGGGACTGCTGTCAACGGCTACATACATTTCCGTCTCCTTCTTGCCACCACCAAGGGAGGGAATTTGCTGACTCAAGGGCTGTTTTCGCTGGGGAGGGTTGCTAATGGCAACAGATATCATGTGATCACCAATCTGAAGACCATCTGTCTTCAACACAGCCTGGGCTGCTGTATCCTGTCGACAGCAAAACATACTGGTTACTACACAGGAAATGGCAAAGCATGCTGGTCATCACACTGTGATCAGCAAAGCACATTGGTTACTACACAGGAAACAACACAGCATACCGGTCACCACACTGTGAAAAGCAATGTATACTCGATGCTACACAGTAAACAGCAAAGAATACTGGTTACTACACTGTGAACAACAAAGTATACTGGTTACCAGTATTCTACACAGAAATTGGCAAAGCATACTGGTCACCACACTGAACAGCATATCATACTGGTTACAATGCCAGTAAACAGCAAAGCACACTGGTCACCACAATGTGATCAGCAAAGTATACTGGTTACTGCATTGTAAACAGCAAAGTATACTGATAACTATACAATAAATGGCAAACAAACATCACCGCAAATTATACACATTACTACACAGTAGACATCAAAGCATACTGGTCACCACACCGTGAACAGCAAGTAATGCTGGTTATTACATCATAAACAGAAAAGTATACTGGTTACTACCTTGTAAACAGTAAATATATTAAGACATTACGCATTACTTGTAAAAAAGGGGAGACAAAAAAGATCCAGATGAACACAATGAGAAGCTCTTTCACACCACTCTAGTTGGGATACTGGCATGTAAAACTTACAAACTCAGCTACTGTAATTCTCTCTGTTCATACACACACACACACACCAAACACACACACACCACACTGCTGGTTACGAACCTGATCTTCATACTCCACATAGGCCAGCCCCTTGGGAGCTCCACTGCGATAGGTCACCAGCCTGACCTCCTTCAGCTTCCCGTGCTGCCACAGTCACAGAGTTGCTGTGAGACATCACAGAGGTGCCCTTCACCTCATACACCACCCAAATAACATGACCACCAGTCCTACAGACAATGGTGTAAGGTGTGACTTAGGACCTAACAGATGAAATAAATTATTATTATTTGCATTCTTTTGTATTGTCTAATTAAAACTGGTGTTCTGTTTCATCTTTTGTGTGTTTTGATCCTCTATCAGCTAACAGGATGACTTCTCAGCCTCATCTATGTACAAGTTTGAGCTCTTTTCTAACTCCTCTTCGGCAAAGCATTACTGAATAGCAGATAGAACTGGCACACAGCAGTGAACAGACTCTGTTATACGAGGCAAGGGGGTGGGGTGGGGGAGACCATTGATATTTAATGCCCAGTCAACCACGAAGGTCATACAAGGCCAAAACATAAACAGATGACTGTTGCACAGCTATGTTGCACAGCTATCATTGCACACTGGAACAGGACTGACAACAACAAAAAAGAAAAGTCAAATATACTGGAAACCTAAGTATCAGAAAGGCAGAATTCCTGGCACTAGGGGAAGTGTGCAAAGCTATACTCTGACCTACTCTAGGCTTCAGAAGGCTCCAAAGTGGGAATCTTTGATAGCTCTGGGTTTTAAGTAGGCAAGACTTTAATTCTGGTCTGCAGTACCCCACTGCAAGACACTGTGAGCAAGAGAGACAACCTGAAACAGAACATGCCCCAGAGTGTTCCTGCTGCTTGAAAGAGGAAGCATGAGTGAATAAATGAAAGAAACAACTTTACTTATGAGGGTATGGATTAGATTCTGACTTGGGGCCTTCTTCCATGCAGCCCTCTAGACACAGAGAGAAAGAGAGACATGCACAACACAGAGACGGACAGAAAAGAGATGGAACACTAGAACCATTCTACCTCACTGAAGATTTTTTCCAAAGCCTCAACGGAACAGGTGAAGGGGAGGTTCTTCACAAACAGCTTGTTCTTCTCCAGTGCAGTGGCATACTGTAACAGAAAACTACTGACGTTGTCACATGTGGTGACCACAACATACTGTCACATAGGAGCCGAGACTGTCAGTGTCAATGGCAACTACAACATCCTACAACATGGAAACACTTAAGACTATCTGTGATGACCTCAGCATACCACAACACAGAAACACTTAAGACTATCTGTGATGACCTCAGCATACCACAACACAGAAACACTTAAGACTATCAATGATGACCTCAGCATACCACAACACAGAAACACTTAAGACTATCAATGATGACCTCAGCATACCACAACATGGAAGCATTTAGACTATCAATGATGCCCCCAACATACCACAACATGGAAACATTTAACAAAACTGACAACCACACGAAAACAGTGAACGACTGAAAAGTCTCTGTCAAGGTTAACACAAACAATGGAACACACATCGATGATGGAAACAATGAGTACTTTCACTCTAAACACTTGGTCAGTAGTAAGCATTTTCTGACAGTCTATTTCAAACTTTAATAAGCAAACACATTAACACACAAACGAATGAAAGATACAAATAACAAAGAGAAGAGACTACACAAAATCAGTTGCAAAGCAGACCTTGAACTGATGTGACCTTCTGCCAGAGCTTCTGTCTTCGCAGCGGGACACGAACATTGGACGACCATCCAGCAGCTGCCGGTCCAATCGCAGGGCAGCGAGCACAGAGTTCTGAAATCACCACACACCGCGACCAGTTGATCAGCCCTGCCTGGAACAGGGCTATGTACAGGACAAAAACCGACTGTCTCTGCGGAACAGTGCACTGTTTCTTTGCTGCTGGCAGTTTTGTGTTGACTTGAACACAGACAGTACTACTCCTGGGGTCGTCGACTTGTTGTAGCTCAACCGTTCAACAATAACATCACTCTTCACAAACCAATGTAAGCAAACTGGCAATGACAACACTTTTCACTGGGTGACAGCTGTTAAACACTTTGACAATAAGTGTTTAACACAAAGCTGATGCAGCTATAAACTTACAGGGCCAAACTCAAAGACAATGACAGTGTTACTGTTACTCAGGAGGCCAGTCACCAAATTCTAAGATAATAACTGTGTTACTCACAGGGTCTTTGAACTCAACGTAGCCAAAGCCTTTGGACAAACCCTTGAAGTTCTTCACAAGCCTCACATCCATGATCTCTCCACACTGAAACACAAAGCAATCCTGTCTATATAAAAATTATCAGCTGCCAGTATTTAACATCTTGTCAAAGTTTAGGACTGTTTCCTTGACAAATAACATTCATCAACTTACAAGCACAAGCCTGATTCATCATTCAAGACATATCACTTTTACATCTGAAAACTAGACATCACCCTACCTTATCAAACACATCTCGCAGTCTGTCTTCAGGAACTTGGAAATCCAGGTTGGAGACAAATACTGTGACATTGTCTTTGGATGGATCATGCTGCACCACCTGCCCATGATCCTCTGGCTCTGCACACAATTAACACAGTGCTACAGATACACCCTGACTGCACAAAATTAACACAGTGCTACAGACACACATCCTGAATGCACACAATTAACACAGTGCTACAGACACACACCCTGACTGCACACAAAAATGAACACACTGCTACAAACACACATCCTGACTACACACAATAAACACAGTGCTACAGATACACATCCTGAATGCACTTTGAACACAATGCTACAGACACACACCCTGACTGCACTTTGAACACAATGCTAGAGACACACACCCTGACTGCACACAATGAACACAGTGCCACAGACACACCCTGACTGCACACAATGAACACAGTGCTACACACACATCCTGACTGCACACAATGAACACAGTGCTACAGACACACACCCTGACTGCACACAATGAACACAGTGCTACAGACACACACCCTGACTGCACTTTGAACACAATGCTAGAGACACACACCCTGACTGCACACAATGAACACAATGCTAGAGACACACACCCTGACTGCACACAATGAACACAATGCTAGAGACACACACCCTGACTGCACACAATGAACACAATGCTAGAGACACACACCCTGACTGCACACAATGAACACAGTGCTACAGACACCCTGACTGCACACAATGAACACAGTGCCACAGGCACACACCCTGACTGCACACAATGAACAGTGCCACAGACACACACCCTGACTGCACACAATGAACACAGTGCCACAGGCACACACCCTGACTGCACACAATGAACAATGCTACACACACACCCTGACTGCACACAATGAACAATGCTACACACACACCCTGACTGCACACAATGAACACAGTGCTACAGACACCCCCCCTGACTGCACACAATGAACACAGTGCTACAGACACACCCTGACACTGTGACAGCACACAATGAACACAGTGCTACAGACACACCCTGACAGCACACAATGAACACAGTGCTACAGACACACCCTGACTGCACACAATGAACACAGTGCTACAGACACACCCTGACTGCACACAATGAACACAGTGCTACAGACACACCCTGACAGCACGCAATGAACACAGTGCTACAGACACACACCCTGACTCCACATGTCCCACTCTGCACACAATGGATGCAACACACTACATACACACATCTTGACTCTGCACATAAAGTTACACTCACTGTCCTTGCCATCACCCCACTCCATCAATCACCTGTAGAAGACAGGGATGGAGACAGCTCCAAGCAATCTACCCTGACAGACATACTATGACAGGGTGAGAAAGGGCCACTACCAATCAGACATACTGTGACAGAGCGAGAAAGGACCACCACCAATCAGACATACCCTGACAGGGTGAAAAAGGGCCATCACCAATCAGACATATCATGACAAGAAAAGAAAGGGCCATCGCCAATCAGACATACTATGACAGGGTGAGAAAGGGCCACCACCAATCAGACATACTGTGACAGGGTGAGAAAGGGCCATCATCAATCAGACATACTGTGACAGGGTGAGAAAGCCATCACCAATCAGACATATCGTGACAAGATGAGAAAGGGCCATCACTAATCAGACATACTATGACAGCGTTAAAAAGGGCCACCACCAATCAGACATACTGTGACAGGGTGAGAAAGGGCCATCACCAATCAGACATACCGTGACATGACAAGAGAGGGCCATCACCAATCAGACAACTAAGGGCAACAGTGAAACAGAGAGACTGAGTGAACTGTTATATGGGTTTTCATGAGTATGTACCAACTTCAACTGAACTGAATTCAATCATCATGTCTGTACCACTCTGCCCACAATGATAGAGGCACATGGAATCATCCAACTGTCCACAGTCTCTCCTCTTTTATGTGGTACACCACTTTCAGGGGACTGCCATTGAGAGAGAAGTCATGACCTGACTCCAGGTGCTTCACAGTCTCTTGAAATGGATAATTATGCAAAAGCAGCTTAGTGTTCAACATTAAATGTGATCAAAGAAAAGCTCTTAATACGTCCTGACAATGAAACATTATATTTGGCCTTCACAAGATACACAATACAGCACAAGCCACTGACTGTATTTTGATTACTTGCATGTATGTCTTTCAGACTACAGCATCAGAGCAAAGTCTTCCACAAGGACCCAGCATACAAATAATAATTAAAAAAATCACCACCAACAGATTTGTCCATTGTCCTACCACTGACAGGCCACAACCACTTTCAAGCAATTGTCTAGAACAGCATGTTGTGTTAACCAATGTTAGAAAGTTAATCTGTTTGATGAAACAGTGAAAGTATTACCGCATTCTGCAGTGGAATCACATTCCATGGCCGACTCTTGTGCACCCATTTTAGCCACACCCTCCCATGCCTTTTACACCTTGCGCAATGCACCAGTGTGCCAGATACCTTGTTTGTTGTTAGCCTTCTTTGATGCTGAAGGCCCCTCTCCCGGTGCTGCCTTCGGTACTTTGAACCCATCTCCATCACCTGTCTCTTCCTGCATCTGTCAACACAAACTGTCCTTTACCAGTCAAACTCTCTTCCTGCATCTGTCAACACAAACTGTCCTTTACCAGTCAAACTCTCTTCTGCATCTGTCAACACAAACTGTCCTTTAGCAATCAACCCCTGTTCCTGTACTTGTTAAGAGAGAGAGGGTTGAATGCAGGCGTGCATGCTGAATGCATATGCCTGAATACTTCCAAGTATGTGCATGAGTACTTAATGCATGAGTGTACTTCTTTCTTCCTGTCTGTCAAATCCACTCATTGCACTACCAGCCAGAATGTGACACAGCCAGCCAGCAACAACAGGCTAGCTGAATTCCTTTCACATTTTGCCTTTCTGAACACAGACCTTCTACACACACCTTGCCCCGATCTTTGAAACCATGGCAGTATCCCTGACAAAACCCTCACTTTGCGCTTCCTGCTCCTGTCCTCCACAGTGCGTGCTCCAATGACAGTGGCCGACCACTTGCCAGAGCTGCCAGCAGTTTTCCCACTTTGTGGTGCAGAGTGGTCTCCCTTATCTCCGGCTTTCTCCCCCTTCTTCGCCCCCTTGGCAGCTGCTTTCTGCAGCCTCTTCTGTTCCTGGAGCGCAGCCTCCTTCTCTGCTGCCTGGCTCCAACAGAGGAAAGGGGTCATCAGTGCAACAAGTGGCCATTCTCCATGACACAATGTCAAACAGATTTTTAAAAATAATAAGTCATCTGTGCAACAACAGATGAACCAACATTATCTATGCAACATAAGCGACTTCCATATAGTATGACATCAGAAAAGAGATAAACTGAGATATCAGCGCAGTGTCAGGCGCTCCCAAATGACACTGTGTCGGTCAACCAGACAGACTCCATTAATAATGCAAGAATGGGCAGGGTGGGGGGTCGGGGGAAGGGGGGGGATTGCAGATGATTTGATAATGCCAAACAGAAGAACTGCAGGAATTTTGACTCCAGCATAAGATAACTCCTTAAGACACAAGAGAATGGCCAGTGCTCTGTCCTTTTGAAAAGCTTTCTCATTCACATAGAGCTGCTTTCTGTAGACAAGACAGCCACTTACAGACTCTGACTGGACTGTTGGGGTGCAGCTGAATGGAGAAGCAGATTACTGAAGTCTGAGCTGTCATTAATCTTCTGGTTTCTGTGCCTAAATCTGAAGCCTGTCACTGAAGACTGAGCTTACATTAGCCACTGCACTGGTGTGCCCACCTTTGCCTTCCTTTCATTGACCCTGGCCAGCTGCGCTTCACACTTGCTGTAGGCCTGTTCATAGTCTTCCAGAGTGCCTGCAACAAAGCAAACACCACATACACACCCAGACATGCATGTTTAAAGTCAGTCTGTTCCCCTATCTCAAAGTTTTTCCCGCTCACAAGTTATATTCATCCCAACTACCTTCTCCAATCCCTCCCCTCCTCACAAATGCACACACACACATGCATGCACATACACATGCACGTACACACACACACACACACACACACACACACACACACACACACACACACACACACACACACACACACAGTACAAGTTAATCAAAGGATGCTTAAATAAAACATTCACCTTCTTCCCGTTCGAAGTCAAGGTAGGCCTGCGTGATGCACTCCAACCAGTCTGTGACAGAGTTGACTGCTCTCTGCAGGATGCGACGGCAGTGCTTAGCATCACCAAACGTTCTGCACACAGCAAGCACCTTATCTCATTCATTCCCTGCTGCAAATGATGGCTTCACCTCAAAATCAAGGCATCAGAACTCTGCTACACCTAATTTCACAAACATCCCTCCACCCTAACCCACCCCACTCATGCATGCACTCATGCACACACACACATCCCTACACATCCACCCAAATATGGACACATACATCCACCCACACATGGACACATACACAGACCCCCCACACACACACACATCCACCCAACTATGGACACATACACACCCCACACATCCACTCACCTATGGACACATACAAACACACCCCACACATCCACCCACCTATGAACACACACACCCCATACATCCATCCACCTATGGACACATACACAGACACAAACACCCCACACATCCACCCACCTATAGACACATATACAGACACAAACACCCCACACATCCACCCACTTATGGACACATACACAGACACAAACACCCCACACATCCACCCACTTATGGACACATACACAGACATAAACACCCCACACATCCACCCACTTATGGACACATACACAAACACCCCACACATCCACCCACTTATGGACATATATACAGACACAAACACCCCACACATCCACCCACTTATGGACATACACAGACACAAACACCCCACACATCCACCCACTTATGGACACATACACAGACACAAACACCCCACACATCCACCCACTTATGGACACATACACAAACACCTCACACATCCACCCACCTATGGACATATATACAGACACACCCACCCCACACATCCACCCACCTATGGACACATACACACTCACACACCCCACACATCCACCCACCTATGGACACATACACCCCCCCCCCCACCCCCCCATGGACACAAATACAAACACACACATTCCCACACATCCACCCACTTACGGATGCAGACACAGACACATAGCTAAAGACACTGACCGTTCCAGCCTGTAGTAGTTGAGCCACATGGCGGCCTGGCTTCCATAGCCTTCCTGCATCACCTGGTTCCACAACTGACGTGCCCGCTCCATGTCCTTGCAGTAACGTGCCTCGATATTGGCCCAGTACTGCCGCAGGCTGGCCTCAGGGTCTCCCTCCAACCCAAAGTCTGCACACACACACATTCACATCTTGTTGTTAGGGTAACACACCCTGTTATGGTCACACATACACACACTCACACCTTGTTAGGGTAACACACCCTGTTATGGTAACACACACACACTCACACCTTGTTGTTAGGGCAACACCCTGTTATGGTAACACACACACTCATACCTTGCTGTTAGGGTAACACATCCTGTTATGGTAACACACACACACACCTTGCTGTTAGTAACACACCCTGTTATTGTAACACACACACACCTTGTTGTTACACTAACACACTTTGTTGTGGTGGCATACAGACCTTGTTATGGTAATACAAACACAAACACCTACCTAGTTATGGTAACACACAATCTGATGTTATGGTAAGCCCCCCCCCCCCCCCCCCCCCCCCCCCCATGCTAATACCAGTAACATTCATATCTTGTTAATGTTACAGTGACACACCCACACCTATCTTACTAAAAGTTTTGCAAATTCAATCCAGGTCTATTGGGCAGCCTCAAAATTTAAACTGATCCACACAAAAATAAACCAAATCTTCTAAAATATAAAATGACTGCAAAACGTAAGTGGCAATAGGCAGGTTCCTTGAGATCAACATGGGTACTACCACTTCACACCCTCACTCACTCACTTTCAAAGAGATGGTCAGCAGCTCTTTCCACAGTCAGTCGAAATGTCTCCAGCTCTTGTTCATGATCTGCAACAGGCACTGACACAATGAGGCTTTTACACACCAATTATCACTCCTTTGGGAATTTTTTGTTGTGGAGATGTTGTTCAGTATTGCAATCCCTAGCTAAGTTATATAAGCAGGTTATATTCCCATCACCAGTAAACTGTCAGAAGTACAAGAACAATCTTTTCAAAACCCACTGAGGAATTTACTGAAGACCCCACCCACCCCCAATTTGTATTGTGAACTATTGCAATCACATATTTTCATCCATATAAATACTATGCTTTTGTTTCTTGAATGAAAGACACAAAAGGTTAAAAGGAATGCTGGTTTTAATTAGACATTACAAAACAATGCAAATTTGAGTGCAAGCACCTTTTTCAAGCAAGAGACAGAAAAGACACTGACAAATGATGAAATGGAAGACTCTGACAACTTAGCTTGCGATTGCTCTTTGGGGGTGTTCTGATTTTTTTTCAAAGCGCTAGTACTAGTAGTAGTAGTCATCTGTGTTTCAGATTTTTCTTTTCTTCTTGAAGTCACTGCATGTATGACAGCACTGTTCACTACAACTCAGTGGCTAGTGGGTGTTTGGCACCATGTCCACCGAAATGTTCCTCAAATCAAATGTTGTGGACACAATCAAGCAAAACTGTAGAACCACCTGCAATGACTAATCCTCAACTATATGTACCGTTTCACTGACTTTTGGCAAACATGATCTTTTTGCAGGTAGAGGGAGCTTTCTGTTCATGTATTGCATGCTGTCTGTCCATGTACTACCAGAATCTAAACAAAAACAAATTCAGTCAAACACACAAAGCCTACCTTTATTCCAGTCTATACGGCGTCTCAGGTAGTCACAATAGACAGTCCACACCTGGAGGTAGTCAGAGGACTCTGTAAATCCAGCTGTCAGGGCCTTATCCATTGTGCCTGACACAGAAATCACAGCATGAAATCAAGTGCATGCAGATCTGACCTCATGTGCAAATTGACAACAAAAAAAGAAGGCGGCTGAGTGGCATACACACAGACTGACCACATACTCCAAAGGCCCAAACCAGCCACTGTCTGACACGTCCACTGTCTCTAAACATTTGCTGTTATCAAAGGTCACAGTTATTCTGGCTTCAGTTTAAAGTAAGACCAGAGGTGTTGTTTGTGTTTCTTTACTTCCTTTTCTTTCTTAAAAAGAAAAAAAAGAAAGAAAAGAAACAAGACCAGAGATACCTCTCTTTACCAACTGAAAGGACTGTGACTTGCGCTCCAAGGTCAAGATGTAGCAAGTTACTTACCTTTAATCAGCTCAAAGGGCTGTGAGTTGCATTCCAAAGTCAAAATGCAGCAAGTTTCCTACCTTTGATCAGCTCAAAGGGCTGTGAGTTGCGCTCTAAGGTCAAGATGTAGTTCCGCCACAACACACCACTCCAAGGGCAGTTACGCAGCGCTCGCTCATACACTGCCATGGAAATGCTGCCGATCTTCAGCTTCTCATCCTGCAGGGACAAACAACAACAAGCAACTCCCTTAGAATCCTGTAACTGATCAGTTTCTTTCTTCCAGAAACAAGCACAATCACTACACTGGGTTTTTAAACCACTCTCCATTCACAGGCTGTTACAGGCCTTTAATGCAGGCAGTAATCTTAACGTGTCCTGTGAAACATGACGGCATGAGAGGTACTGAACCAGAGCAAGCAGTCACTGAGAAGATTTGAAAAAGGCCCCACCCCCCCTTCACTGGAGTATGAATCCACACTACCTGCTTTCATGGGACTGAGCGTGGCATGCTAACGATCTCTGTCAGTGCCGCAGTCATTTGGGGGCTTAAACCTGCCAACAATTGTTGCTCAGTGTGTCAGGCTACTACAAATGACTTGACATTTTGTGTTCTGGACCCATTCACCAGGCTATCCAAACTGACTTGGTATTTAATGCACTGGACCCAGTTTGCCTGGTTATTCCATCTGACTAGGTATTTAATGTACTGGACACAGTTTACCTGGCTATTCCAACTGACCAGATATTGAATGTACCAACTGATCAGGTACCTTGTGTACTGGATCCAGTTCACAAGGCTATTCCAACTGACCAGGTACAGTGTGTACTGAAGCCAGGTTACTAGGCTATTTCAACCAATGAGACATTGCAACTGACCAGGTATTTTGTGTACTGGATCCACAGCTCAGGCACCAAGCAGTTCTCCAGCAGGGCACGTTCAAACAGACACTGTATCCTGGCGGGGTCACCCTCAGACAACTCATACTGCAAGTATTTCTGGTACTCTTCCAGCCGGGGAGCCTGTGCTGCCGACTGCACACAGATAGCACACGCACAATGGAACACCCATGTCATACACAATGTAAATACGGCAACAGGTGTGGGGAAAAGGGGCAGGTGGGGGTGAGGGGTGGCGACATGGGCTGAAAAGATTGTGGTTACCTGAAGAAAGGCAATGTCAACCCTTTCCAGACAGGCAGATGATGACTCCATCCATTCACACACACAAACATCACATATACACACACAAAACCACCTTATACAATTTTTTTATGAAAGGTGTGCCACTCTTTTGCCGGCAAGTGTCCCAAACTGGACCACTGCAGGCCACACAATGTTTACACACAGCTGCTTGTTCATGAAGCCACGTGGTGTTGCAAGAAACCATGTTACTGATGCTGAATCGAATATGTGCCCAAAGGACTCTCACCAGCTGATCCTCAAAGGGCCGGATCTTCTGCAGTGTGTCCAGCGCTCGGTTGTAGGCTTTCTCCACCTCTGCATCCACGCTGCCCCCAAGCCACTCCTTGTACTCTGCAAATGCTTCTTCCATGTCTGCACACACACAGAGCACACTGGGCCAGTGGTGTCAGTCACACACACACAGCACACTGGGCCAGTGTGTCACACACCCACAGCACATTGGGCCAGTGGTGTCAGTCACACACACACAGCACACTGGGCCAGTGTGTCACACACCCACAGCACATTGGGCCAGTGGTGTCAGTCACACACACACAGCACACTGGGCCAGTAGTGTCAGTCACACACCCAGTGTTCTGGGCCAGTGGTGTCAGTCACACACACACAGCACACCGGGCCAGTGGTCTCACTCACACACCCACAGTGCACTTGGTCAGTGGTCTCAGTCACACACACACAGTGCACTGGGCCAGTGGTGTCAATCACACACCCACACCACACTGGTCCAGTGGTCTCAGTCAGATACACACAGTGCACTGGGCCAGTGGTGTCAGTCGCACATGTCCATCATTAGTATTCTCTTCTGGGGCTCATTGCTGGTGTCAGTAACACACACACACACATGCATGCACACAAACACACACAGACCTGAGCAGATTATACTCAAACTCTTTGCAGTCTGCAGGCCCCTCAGGACCTACCTCACAATGTGAGTTCAGGTTACACAGGACCTACCTCACAATGTGAGTTCAAGTTAGACAGGCTACCTCATAATGCGAGTTCAGGTTACACAGGACCTAACTCACAATGTGAGTTCAGATTAGACAGGACCTACTTCACAATTTGAGTTCAGGCTCAACAGGACCTACCATGCAGCATCAAGTCAGCTCCACCAGGGCTAAAAGCAGAAGGGAGATAGAAACTTACCATTCAAAGGCACAGACAGCTGTCGTTTAAAGAGGGCGGCAATCTTCTGGTGTTGAATGTTGAAAGCCTCTTCCTGCTCCTTGCTTGTTACAGCACCTGGCTGTGGCTGCGACAGACAGACAGAGAGACAGTGCTACAACTCATTGCTAATTGCTACTCTTCTTCCTGACTTCACTTATCTTGGTGAGACAACTCATTGCTATTCTTCTGCCTACCTTCAATTATCATGGCCCCTGGCCCAATAAAGTTCACTCTGCTGAGACTACTGTAAGTTACACTAAGTGATGCTAAAAACAAGTAAAACTGGTCTCAAACACTTTGCAGTCTGCAAACCTCTCAGTCTCACACAATTTACCATAAACCCAGTCAGCAGAATATTCTCAAACTGACTGTTCTTGTAGTCTGTAGGCCTCTCACACAATTCACCATAAGGCCACTCAGCAGATCATACTCAAACTATTTGCTGTCTGCAGGCCCCTCAGTCTAATCAGTTCACCATAAACCACATCAGCAGAGTTCTCAAACTTGCTGTAGTTTATAGGCCTCTCACACAATTCGCCATAAGCCCAGTCAGAAGAGCACACTCACTCTTTTAATAATAATTTATTTTATATAGCGCCTCAACAACAATTATATGAGCTCTTAGCGCTGTACAGATCAACAAATGCAATAACACACACACATCAGTATGTTGCTTAAATTAGCCTAAAACAACAATTTAAAAAGATAAATTCTCTATCTGTACATATTTCAATTCAGGCATATTCAAGATTCATTTTAAAACACAGCATTTAGAATTAAAAAAAATAATAATAATCTGCAAGTAATGCATTTCACACACACACACACGCATGCACGCACACACACACTCACACAGATTCTCTCTCTCTCTGTCACATGCACACATACACACACACACTACACGCGCACATCCACATGTGCATCCACAACGGAGTATACCACTTTGAGAACACAAAGATTATTTAAAACATTTAACAACAATCAATATCTAATCACAGATAAATAAAAGCAGCATAACTAGAACAATGTTTACACAATTACAGCATTGTTTTCAGGTTAAATGAAATAAAATATGATAAAACATAATAAATTTAAAACTAGTAATAAAACAATTATACATAATTCATTCGCCTGCATCCTCTTTTGTCTCTCTAAATGAAATATGATAAAACATAATAAATTTAAAACCATTAATAAAACAATTATACATAATTCATTTATTGTGTGCCCTTTCTCCTCCTCCTCCTCCTCTCTCTTTCTCTCTCCCCCCTCTCTCTCCCAAGCTACACCCCTCCCCCCCCACCACCCCCTCTATCACTCTATGATAGGTGTTTCGTGAACAGATACATCTTTACTTTTAGTGGGTTTTTTTTTATGTGACCATACACTGGCTCTGTCTGACGTGTACAGGGAGTGAATTCCAAGTAGCTGGACCATACACAGAAAATGATCTTTTTCCATAAGCATTCAATCAGAGAGAAACACGGAACAACTAAGAGGGAAGAGTCTTGAGATCTTAGAGTTCTAGGGGGTTTGTAAGTTTGGAGAAGCTAGGAGGGCATAGCAACAGAGTTGAGGCATTGGTAGCACAGGGTAGAGACCTTGTATTCTATCCTAGTTTTAACAGTCAGTGAAGTATTTTTAAGAATGGAGTAGCGCTTTCACGCCGTGGTTTACAAAGGACAAGTCTGGCAGCACTATTCTGTATGCGTTGAAGCTTTGCAAGTTTGTGATGAGGAAGGCCAGCCAAAAGAGAATTACAATAATCAAGACGGGATAGAATGAAGGCTACAGCCAATGTATTTGCGGCATCAACAGTCAGGAAAGAACAGATCTTACTGATTCTACGAAGCTGGAAATATAAAACTTTACACAACTGATTCACCTGCATTTCCATTGAGAGCGACTCATCCAAAAACACACCAAGATTCCGTACTGATTTGGAGAATTCAATCTCACAGTCCTGAAAAACCATCGAGTTGGTGCTGACCTGCTTTAGCTTTGACTTTGACCCAATGGCAGTGAGTTCAGTTTTGTCATCGTTCATCTTAAGTTTGTTTCCTTTCATCCAGACACCCACTTCTTCTATGCTAGATGTCATGTCTCTAACCATGCTAGAAAACTTTGAAGGTGCAGCTGAATCATGTAGCTGTGAATCATCAGCAAAAAAATGGTAAGTGGTATCTAGCTGCTGGATAAGAGCCCAGGGGCTGGGTGTACAATCTGAACAGAACTGGTCCAAGGACCGAACCCTGAGGCACACCATACTCCAGAGTTGATGGAGCTGACTGAACATCATTCACAAAGACAGACTGCATGCGATTTGATAAGTAAGACTAAAACCAACCAAGAATAGTTCCAGTACAGCCAAAAGTAGAGGACAACCGCTGACCCAAAATGACATGGTCTATTGTGTCAAATGCTGCCGAAAGGTCGAGCAGTGACAGGATAGACACGTGACCATCATCAGATGCCTGAAGGAGGTCATTCACCACATGCAATAAAGCTGTTTCTGTACTATGACACTTCTGGTAGGCCGACTGGAACGGCTCCAGGAGGTTGCGAATCTCAAGGTGGGTCATCAGTTGAGTGAGAACAACACGCTCAAGAACATTTGACAAAAACGGCAAATTTGACACTGGACGATAGTTTTTCAGAAGTTCAGGGTCTAGATTAGACTTATTCAACAATGGTTTGACGAAGGCATGCTTGAAACGTGGGACAACACCAGAAATCAAAGACGTGTTGATGATATCCGTTATGACAGGCATCAGTTCGTCCAAGCAATCAAGAAAGAGGGGCGAGGGGATTGGGTCAAGATCACAGGATTTCTTTGGCATCTTAAGAATGATTTGCTTAACATGTTCTGAACTGACGGCATGGAATGTTTCAAGCGGAAAACCAGGAAAAAAAATGACAGAGTCTGCACGATGGGGTGTTGAGTCCAGATTACTCCGGATCATCTCTATCTTTTCGGTAAAAAATTCGTTGAACTTACTGGGAAGATTTATGGGGGAAATACTGCCTGGCAGGACAGTGTTCATGGACGTGCCCATCATGTGACCGCTCAGACGAAACAGTTCCTTGGCAGTGTGCAGGCCTCTCACACAATTCGCCAGAACTCAGCATAAGCACAGTCAGCAGTGTTCTCAAACTCTCTGTAGTCTGCAGGCCTCCCACACAATTCACCTTAAACCCAGTTGGTAATGTTCTCAAACTCTCTGAGGGTTCTCACCCAGCCCACTAAATCTGTAGGTCTCTCACACCAATCACCAGCCAAGTCAACAAAGCAGCCTCAAATAACAGGCCTCTCATATAATTCACCCTCATCCCAGCCCTCAGAACATTTTCAAATTCTCTGCAGGACTTCCACCTGAAAAACCCACCCATAGCCCAGCCTTCAGAACATTTTCAAAGTCTCTGTAGGAAGTCCACCCTGAAAACTCACCATGAGCCCAGCCAGCAGGGCGTTCTCAAACTCTCGGTAGGCTTCCCACACGTTGGCCCCCTGACTGACGTGCAGCCCGACCGCTGTCACTGCTCGTTCAAACACGTCACGCACGTGCTGCATGCCCCCCTCCCCAGCCATGCCGCCAATGGCAAACTGAACATACTCCAGCCACACTGACACCGCTGTCACAAAAACAGGCAATTCCAGCACCATTACAATGTGTCATACACTGTATGTAACTTGTATACAGTATGACTTAAAACTATGGTAAGAAATACAATTACATCCCATTACAATGCCTGTTTTGGACACACTAGAAGATACAGATCTTCAGCAGAAACTACCATTAAGAGACCACCTGCTCTTTACTGTTTTAATTTTTGCATTAGAAACTGACCATCTTCCACTAAAAAAAAAGAGAGAGAAAAAGAAAAAAAGTACCTCACTTTTGACTATCATAATTCATCAACATTCTCAGTTCATCCCTCTTTCAGAGTAAGACAGGTAAATCTACAGGAAATTATGCCCAACTTGAAATGAGTAAATCCTGGTGTAACAAAGGTCAGTCAGATGTTTATCATCACTCAGTCAGTGGGTGTCTTTATCTCTATACTTTATATCTTTATCTCTCTATAAGTCTTCTCTCTGCCTATTTCTGCTACCCACTGTGAGTGTGACAACACACTGTAAAAGAAATAAAATCCACACTTGGCACTTAAAATAACCCTAAATTTAAACTTCCTCATTACTGAAGAACGCACAGCTACATACAGACGTAGTCTTTGATGGCCAGGTTGAACAGAACCTCCACCTTCTCCCTCTCCTCTGGCTCACACACCAGTGGAACCTCATCTCGCAGCCACTCCAACCAGATTTCTGCATGACAGTGACAAGGTAAACATACATATTTCACTATCATCTGGCACACATAACAGTCAAATTAGACTCGAGGGGGAAAACAAAGGCAGCTCATCTGACTCTGAGTTCTGACATGCATTTTCACTGAGATGTTTCTTCATCAGTGCATGGCCTATCTGGTAGCATGTATCAACACTGAGACTGCAAGACAGAATCTACCTGGCATGGCCCAGCTGGCAGCATGTACCTTCACTGAGACTGAGACTGAGAGGCAGGACGCACCTTTACTGAGTGGGACAGTTTCTGGCATATGTATCTTCACTTATACTGTTATAGTAATACTAAGATTGAGACTGGGAGTCAGGATGTACATCACTGAGAAGGAGAGTTTGGCTGCATGGCCTGTCTGGCAACATACCTTTACTGGTGTTAGTGATACTGAGATTGAGAGGCAGGACGTACCTTCGCTCAGAGGGAAGTGTTTCTGCATGGCCTGTCTGGCATCACGCAATCTCTGCAGGTCTCCAAGGTCCCTCAGCTTTTTGATCAGCTCCAGGTGACTGTTGTACAAGTATGGGTTTTTAGAAATCTGAAAACAAGCACAGCAATAATGGCTTAGGACTAGGAGTTAAGATACATGTTCATAATATTTAATAATATACTTACCACTTACCCATAACTTCCAAAAGAAGTGGCATGGCTCGATGGAAACACACTGACTGATTAACTATGATATTTGATCTATTGATAATGCATAATGTTAACAGTATTAATACAGAATAAACAAAACGATGAACAGGTCCCAAAGCATGAGTGCTGACTGCAAGATACTGGGCTGTTCCATTTCTCTTTGGATAAATCAGCTGAGCTGTAAAAAAAATCCCAGAGTTTTTATTCTAGATCTAACTGCATTAATATGGGGCAATGAAGCATATGAATTTATCATATGCCAATATGGTCATTCTTTTCTTGCCCACTGCCAACCTAATTTTCTGTATCACTGTCTGTTTCAACGAAAAAACCATCAAACCACCAGCTATTAATATTATACGACAGAAGATAAAGGAGTACAACAATGCTTTCAGTAAAGTAAGTAAACATGGTGCTTAATGTCCACAGAAACCGTACAGCTTATCAGGGATGGGGAGAAGCGGGGGAAGGGGGTATGGAGGTGGGGGGAGAGGGAGATTATATACCTATCGCTACACTGTCACCACCAGAATGTCTTCTGCATTAAGATGGGCAGCTATGAGTCCCATTTTATTTTTAATGTTTCAGTAGGAAGTGATGGACAAAGTCACAAGACAGTGTCCACAAGCCACAACCTTTTAGAAGAGAAAGGAGAGCCAAAGCGGTATCGAACTGAGGTCCTTCTACTTACCAGCCCAACACCTTACTGCTATGCCAAACTGGCTCACTGAGATTTTCAGTGAGGTGAAGTGATGCTTAATGTCCTCAGATGTCAGCTGACATATTAGGGACAAGCTGAGAACAATGCCAAAGCATGGTTCAATAATTCTTTACGTCCACGAAACCAGACGGCTCGTTAGGACGGAGAGAACAGGATGGCCACCTCAACTCTCACACAGCTCCTGAACTATGAGATTTTCAGTAAGTAAGTAAACATCATGCTTAACGTCCACAGAAACCGTAAGACTTATTAATATTAGGGACAGTATTTTCAGATGATAATGAGTTGATGCTTAATGTCCTCAGAAGACAGTTGACATATTAGGGACAAGTTGTGACCAATGCCGAAGCACGGTTCCATAAATCTTTACGTCCACGGAAACCAGAAGGCTCGTTAGGACGGACAGCCCAGGATGTCCACCTTGACTCTCACACAGCTCCTGAACTATGAGGTATTTTCAGTGGCACAGGCATGAAGATGATGTTGACACTGGAATTGTAAAAGCCTGGTGTCTCAGTGTGGCCCTCGTTTTGCAGACAGCGTTGTGCCAGGGAGGAGACCAGAGTGATGAACAGAAATTTTATTTTGAAAGGAATAAGAAGCATGACAAATGGGGGGGGGGGGGGGGGGGGGTCAGAGGAAACCCAGGCGCATTATTAGGCCTAATTAATGTTGACTGTACTGGCTGACTGTGGTCTGGCACTGGATTAAAAAAAAGAAGTTTTCTGCCAGTACTGTGTACCGATAGTCTCAACAATCTCTGTATATTTTAGAGGTTTGTTTTATATTTGTTTATTTTCATAGTGTAGCCAGTGTAGGCTACCCACACAGCATCGCGTCACATCGTTCTCGCTTTATTCAAATGAATTGTCTCCCTTCAAAATGGCAGCAGACGATAGCAGTTTACGGAGTAAAAGACAAGAATACCACCGAAGACGTGATCAATTTAGCACTTTCACGCCTAATAACCCTGTACATCCCACAGTAAGTAGACATCTCAAGTGTGCTCCAGAAGTAAATCACAACGAATCACATCTAGAATCTGGGTCTGCCCCACGGCAGTCCACTCAGTGCCAACTGCCATACCCTGCACCTGACAGTGAAATTGCAAGTCCAGCCGCCACAGACTCATTTTCATCCTCTTGCTTTTTTCATGACTAAGTCAGTAAGCCTGCATTAACTTTTCTGATTTGGAGAACATAATGCACATTTTCAATTCTACGTCAGTACGTGAAACTGCAAGTGCCTGTGCTACAGCACAACTGAAAAGTGAAAGTCTATACATTATGTTCGCAACAAACCTCTTTCTCCAATTCCCTGACGCGTGCTTCATCTTGCTCGGTTGTGTCATCTGAATCAGAATCACCAGAGTCGTCGTTCATGTTTTCTTCTTCACTGTTTTCATTCTTTGGCACGTTTTCCGATTCTTCCATGTTTTCCGCCATTTTCTCAGACGAATTAACAACGTTGTTTTTCAAGGTTGAAGATTTCCAAGGGAAGCTACTCACGCTTGCTATGGGTCGCTTAGTCGGCTACAGGGCCATTCAAATACATATTGTCTGTTTGTAGTAGGGCCTGTGTCTGTCTGTCTGTCTGGAAGTCGACCAGAAGCTGTTTCTCTGTGTCTCTCCCCTGCCTGAATGTCTTTCTGTCTCTTTCTCATTGTTAGTCACCGACTCTCCGGCAATGACACGGTAGGCCTATTTGAACGCTCGGCGTCTGCCATGAGCGGCCACTCATGAATCACGGCAATCTGTCCGTTCAGTCCTCTGTTTCTGTCCTTCTGTCTGTCGCTTTCTGTCTCTCTCTCATCAGAAGTAGCTTAGCAAGGATTAGTTTAGTGTTAGAGAAGGCTAAATGCCGAACCTAAACAGGCTACAATTCTATATAAAGTTTTCAGTTCGAGCGCCGTTCGAGTTCTCACTGCGGCCGGGCCATTACGATTTTTATTATATAATTATACCATTATATTATAATTATCCCATTGTAAATGGCCGTCAGAAAATAGGCCTAACTTTAGAGACATAGTGTAGTCAACTTTGACTCGACACGTTAATTATGGCCCGTTATAAGCCCTGAAGTCAGTGCCGGACTTGAGACGGCCGCCGCTCAGTACTGACAGAGCGGCAGCCGCTGGGTCAGTCACCACTGATTGCCGGTTGCCTGAGTTGAAATTCAGTAAAAAGAAAAAGAAAACGCTTCAAGTTCTTTTATACCGTTCCTGTCAGTTTTTGTTGCCACCTCAGTCAAGTTTTGATTGGCTGTGTTTCCGTGTTTCTTTCGCCGGTCAGTGTGACAGTGTTGGCTGGTCGGCGGCATCAGTGGCTTTGTCCGGCAGTTGTGTTGTGCTGTCGCTGAGTCGGTGTCACAGCCTAGTGTGTCAGTGCTAGCCTTCAAGTCGGCGTTTCAGTGTCAGCCGCCGGTATGCCGGTATGTACTTGTGTCAGCCACGGCGTGTGTCCTACGGTACTGCCTACGGTCGGTGTCAGTGTCACCGCGTACACTGATGTGTCAGCCGTGTTAGCTCCGTGTGTGTTTTCAGCTGAAACTCACCGATTCTGAATTTGCTGAAACTAACTTGAAAATGGCAAAGTAATTAGCCAGCCATCGTTACGAACACATCAGCGAACTGGACACTAAGTCTCAGTGTTATCTGGCTTGCCGGAGTGTCGGCAAAGACCATTCACCTTAGCTGTACCATAGTGAGATATAATAGAGTGGACAGAACCGGCTCTGTGGCTATGCATTTGGCTTTGCTGTCAATGGCCGGTTATAGGCGGAAACTCGATCAGCATGAACCATGCACCTGTATAATTATGTAGGTCCATGGTATGAACAGCATAACTTTCGACTCGTGACGTGCAGCAAGCACTCCGGCACACCGGAGCCACACTCCAAGCCTCGATTTCAGGAAAGGGAGGCGCGTGGTAAACCAGTGCCGCTTGGAGTTTGTACTCGAGTTTGTCACAGCATTTTAATACCTTCTTCATTTTCAGTCTCACCGCTGCGTTGGGGTATCGCGGACGCAGACATATTTTGGTACTCTCTACTGTGAATACTGACAGAGCAGCCAGCTACTCAACGTTCCCTTCAGTGGTTTTCCTCGAGTCTAAGCCGACTGGCCGGAGTTGGTCAGAATACCTTGTAACAGCTTTGTTTGCACGCACACTCACTCCACACACACACACACACACACACACACACACACACACACACACACACACACACACACACACACACACACACACACACACACACACGCTCGCGCGCATGCACGCACGCACGCACGTACGTACGTACGTACGTACACACACACACACACACACACACACACACACACACACACACACACACACACACTTGCGCGCGCACGCACGCACGCAGGCACACACACGCTCGCTTGCTCGCGCGCGCCGGCACGCACGCACGTACGTACACACGCACACACACACTGACACGTACACACACACACACACACACACACACACACACACACACACACACACACACACACACACACACACACGCAGTCACACACGCGCACACACACACACACACACACACACACACACACACACACACACACACACACACACGAGCGCGCGCGCAGTCAAACACGCACGCAGACGAATTATTACATGCTAGGAACAACACTTTCTGTGTTAGGATAGTCCATTGCTGACCTCTGATCGAAATGTCTTGTATGATCCATGTGTGAGGTCTTGATAAGGCTGCATCAAGTTTCACATGATTCCTCTGTGACAGGCATTTGTCATCAAATTACCTTATGACCCAGTAAGACAACCCATAATACATTGGGAGACCCAAAACGACACCACTTTCCTCTTCTCCGGATTCCTACTCATCGTTCTTTGTTGGAGTCTTGGGGGGCTAACAGAAAAAAAGTGTGAAAGCATCTGAGAGAGGAGAGAGAGAGAGAGAGAGAGGAGAGAGAGAGAGAGAGAGAGAGAGAGAGAGAGAGAGAGAGGAGAGAGAGAGAGAGAGACAGACAGACAGACAGACAGACAGACAGACAGACACACAGACACACAGACACACAGACACACAGACAGACAGACAGACAGACAGAGACAGAGAGAGACAGAGAACAAACTAGAATCTAACAACCAAACACTGAAGCAAACAAAAAACCGTCAAATCATATACAGCCCAGACAAAATAAAACTGAACAAACGCAAAATGAATGACGCAGGAGGTGAAACCCATTTAGACTGATGCTCTCTTAATCATGTGTTTACATTTCAGTCAGTCTTCTTTCCGTCCATTATCGTGACGGCCTCATTTAGCACGATAAACGCCTAATTACAGTGTATCTTTCGTGAGTTCTTTGGGGAGAATCGACGTGTCTGCAAAGAACACAGGCGCCTGTCACCTCTTTGTTGTTTAAAATCTGGCACTCTTTACTGTTGTAACATGACAGTGCTGGAAATAACAAGGCAAATGAATCCGTCTGGGTTTGGTACACACGAGTAGACTGGGCTTGATCCTGGGCAGCAAAACGAGGACAAGAAGCGAGAGTTGGGACAACTGAAGGCGGAAGGGGAGGAAAGGAGTGAGAGAGAGATTGTTGTGTGTGTGTGTGTGGGGGGGGGGGGGATATAGCATTGCCCTGTACTGGTGCCAGTCATGTGTGTGTGTGTGTGTGTG